>JAOCPS010447081.1:0-11899 GCA_025505425.1 Graphium colonna
TCCAAAGTTATATAAAATAAGAAAAAACCTAGAAATATTTGTGTCAGTGTCACATGTACCACCTTTTTCTTTTAATGTTTATACTGCTTTTTGGCACGAAATCTGTACAATATTATCCATAAAAGGTTAGAAATTACTTATCACAATTGAACTATCAACAGAAAATAACAATAAAATTAACTTTAACATCCTTAGCAAGAACATTATTGTTCACAATTTATAATTGTATTGACAACATATGTACACGCGCACTGTTACTCATCTAGTCTTACGATGAGCTATTAGAATCCCTGCAAGACAGGTAACTTACCTAGTGTAGGGTTCACGAAAACAGTTCAGTAAAAAAGTCCTCCTGACCGAATTACGACCACCGCGGCCAATCTACTCTGAGATTAGCCAACTGCGCAGGAGATATTACAGTGCACAAATGTACGCGCAAATACAGGTGCACTCTCTGTTCCTCTACTCTCATAACCCGATGGAACTGTCTGGAGAGAAATCCGCGTAGGAGCGACTTTTTACATGCCCATCCGACGCATGGATCATTTTTTCTCAGGCAATCGGGTGATCAGCCCACATTGCCCTAATCCAACCAAGAAACAACAACACAAAGTCATTGTCTCCCGTGGAATTTAAACCCACGACCTCCAGTTCACAAAGTAAAGCTCATACCACTAGTCTACGGAGGCGGCCTTAATAGTATAAGTATTCAATAATGTAATAAGATACAATCTTTTTAGTTTAAATAAAAGTTTATTATTATTAATCTAAAGACACCTTCAACTGAAATCTTGAAATAAGAAACGTAGTATTATCATTGCTAACCTTATACATACTATATTTTGAGAAAAAGGGAACTTCATGGACATATTTCTAATGAAAAGGGAAAAAGAGCCCGGAACATATACTTCTTTATGGACAATAACGTGGCCCCAAGCAAAGTTTCCCGCAATATATATTACTTCAGTGATATTTGTTTTGTATTAACATAATATACAAAATAATAATACTATTGAGATATTTAAAATCCTTGCAGTACGCCCCTTCTCATAAGGGTCCAGAAGAACTAACATTATTTAGAATGTTGTTATAAGTAAAAGTTGCACCGCAAGGATCTATGTTGGATCTATTCTTATTTTTACTTTATATTAATGACCTCCCAGATTGCAAATAAAGAATTGTACGATACTGTACTGTTTGCAGTTGACACTTCACTTATTTTAAAAGGAGATTGTAATGTGATAACTTATAACGAAGTTAATAGTACTTTATTGCTTATACAGAATGATTGATGGGTCACCAATATCAAAAGAGAGCATTTTTGAGCAAATTATCAAATATAAGATGAAGCGTGGATGCGATGCCGGCAGCGTACTTTATTTTTTAAGTATGCGCAAATTCAAAGAAAGTTATTATCACAATCTTATTACCTACCAAGTGAAGTAAAAATATTTATGTTATAGGTCTTTGTTTAACTTCACCAGTCGCGATGACAGTCTGTATATGTAATTCAATCTTAAATGAAATTCGACCCACTTCCCGGTTTCTGATTGGGCCAAAATTTTGCATACTTATGTTTTTTGGATAACAATGGTCGTTTTTGTACATTGGTGTCGTTTAGTCCAAAAACTCTGTTACGACTTTCCAGTACAAACTAGTCCAGTTTTTGGAGGTATATTCATAATTGATAATTATTACATGTCAGAAGATTTAAACAATTACATAAAATGTCATATTGATAAATGTTTAAGATGAAAAAAGGTTTTTTAAAATTGGTTCATAAATGGCGGAGATTTGCGCGAATGTACATTAAAAAAACGTATAAACATTCGACTTGAGAACCTTCCTCCTTTTTTGAAGTCGGTTAAATATGTTTATTTATACTGTGGAACTTTCATATGAATATAATAAAAAATACTATTGTCACATGCAAATCTTCGGACGTTGTCGTGTTGAATTTCCGTAAGGGGGATTATTTTTTGTACGATGATTTAGAAACTTAAGGCATAGTTAATAAGTTAAATGCAAACGTTCGTATAATTTCCATTTAGTGCTAAAATACTAAGCGCAACAAATTTTGACACACTAACTATTAACCGATTTGTTAGGTCTACTGATATTTTTTCCCCTCTAATAGCATAGAAGTTTCATTAGCAAATGCATATTTTTCCGATGACCACGCTGTCATTAGTCATGTGTAATGATGGTATCAGATAAAAGTATTTATGTTACACCAGGAACAGAACAGGTCCTAGAATTGACCCCTAAGAGATTCCGAATCATACCAGTGCGCCAGATGATAACGCATCTATCTTTACGCGTTCAATCATATTGAAGATGAAGTTAGACATGATGTTAAGAAATCAAATGTATGTCCGCGCAAGCCATGGTATACAACTAATTATATAAAATTTCAAGATCAACATTATCGGAAGCCTTGGAGAGGTCACAGAAGACACTACTGGTTTTGTGATAATCTTCCCACGCCTGCAGGATTTGTGAAACCAAATTGGTCTTAATAGTATAGCTTTATTTAATTCCTAACAGACATTGACAATAACAAGAACAGAAATCACGTATCTTAATATTTTTAAAAACATCGATACCAATGAAAAATAAATAAAAAATAATAGCTGTGGTTAGTAGCGTTAAGAATATATAAATAATAAATTATGTATCTATGGACCCGCTTAGGTAAAAGCCTCCTCCAAGGAATTCCATTTTGTCTATGCTCTTCCACATTGTTTACGTCAAGCGATATTCATTGTAAAATAAGATAAATTTTTATTCCAATGCTAGCTTACGAGTAGTTGCTTTTATATTTTTTTCTATGACATTACATAATGCTGGTGAAACTGATATAGGTGATAATTAGCAGTATAACCTATACATCCTGATTGTATGGGTCAAATTTACCTGGTTTTTATTACCGTTGGAAACTTATCTGAGTAGATTTGTATAGAAAATTAATGAGGATACCAAATAATAATTCATCACAGAGACTATAATACGTTGTCATCTTTTATTTTTTCCATGAACATAGTGTTTATTTAATTTAAACTGCATTGTTAGGTGGGATAGTTTTCGTTAGGACATGGGAATTGTAGCTTGTATAAGCCATGACAATAATATTATATTAGAAGATAAGTTATTTATGCATTGTGCTGTTGGCAGACGTATAAATAAATAGGTGCACACCGCGCGTGGCTCTGCCTCGTGAACCGATTATTTATTGCATCCGCGGCAACTAGTGTGTGATTCGAGTGTACTCGTAGAATATCTTTAAGTATTGCAGCATAAGGTAGAATTCAATTTGATCCAATGGTACTAGCGTAAACATTACTTCGCTTATCAAAAATCTTTAGTTGTTGTAAAATTTAAGAGAACTAAATCCACTACCCTTTTATTGAACATTTCAAATTGCTTTTGGCAATAAAGTATTATGTTATTCTTTGTAATAATATTCGCGCACGAATGTTCCACTGTCAAAATGCCATTGAGAATATACGGTGGGAAGGACGCAAAATCAGAGGAATATCCATATATCGTCCGACTAGAAAAACAGATTTCATCTAATTTGATCAATCATACAGTTATTACTGCACATCGAGGCATTTGCACAGCATCTGCTTTATCGGCAGTATGGCTTATTACTTGCGCTCATTGTTTAGCTGGAAAATATCCTTATATAATAAGAGAAAAAGAAGAGAAAGGACTAAAGTACATTGTTATAAATATGGTAATAAGGTATGGTCACGTTAAAAGTTCACCTTGGACGAAAGATACCTTTAGCGACGTTATACAAACAATAATGCATCCCCGGTATATGATGAAACAATATGTTACAGGCAGTGTGACGTTTTCAAGGAATGATATAGGGCTTATAAAGACGTCCCCCATGAAGCTCGGTAGCTACATAAAAATAAGCGCTATCGACTACCGAGCTGTTTACGGCCAGGAGGCTGTCATAGGTGGTTTCGGAACTATGAGAATAAAAAATGCTGATGGTGCACTTGTGATTAATAGCACCTTAAATTTGGGGAAACCATTGCAAGTTCTCAAAGTACTAATAACAAGATGTCATACTATTTTTGTGCCCGCCGTGTGCTTATCTCCTAGATGTAGGAGTAAAACTTCCAGCTGTCCAGGAGACTCTGGCGGTCCCCTTATGCATCCCTCAGGTTTATTGGGACTTGTAGTGGGAGGGACACAGAAGTGCCGTGAGGAAATTAAGGTTGCAGTTGAAGCTGGAAAGGCCACACCTGTGAGCCCATACATTGAATGGATTTATAGCAATATTAATGGTTGAATACATAAGAGAAAATATCAGTTTTCTCTTTTACGACACTTAAAATCCTCGCGAGTTAATTTTGGCTACAGCGGCCTATCTAGTCAGAGAGTAGTCAACTGCTAAGGAGATACTACAACGCACAACTGTATATATTCAGTCATAAGTACAGAGAGTGTAATTTCATAGCCAGGTTGAAACCGTTATCCAACACGACCGGAGAGAAATGAGGACCGACTTTTATCTGGCCATCCGGTGCATTATTCTTTTTAAGCAATCGGGTGATCAATCTGTGTTTCCCTAAACTCATAATCCGTAAGCATCATAGAGAAAGCCGTCAAAACAAGAGATACCGTATTTGGTTGTATCTCAGTCAAATTCAGTTGATTTCCAATGATTGGTGACAAACCTAAGCATTAATACTGGCTAATTGAAAAAAAAAGAAAATCCAGAGAATAGAGCCGCGAGACAGATTCATGTTAGATTTTTTAAATCTATATAGATGGCTACGTTCGCAGTTCTCTTTAAAGTCCGACTCAAGGCTTTTTGGATTCGAGTATTATATTTGCCGAGTGCCGTTATATAAAAGTATGGAACCTTACAGAAAGTGTGAGGATTTCATAGAAATTGTTGAGGTAAAATTTCTCAAAAGCTTGAATTATAAATATTTTCAATATAAAGTTGTTTTAAATAAATTGAAACTGATGAGTTTGAGGTCCTGGCACGTATAGCTTGAGATTCCTATATCATTTATATAAGATCAAATGTGATTGTTCAGTAATGGTATGTAAAATAAGTTATATTGTACCAAGAACAGTAAAACAGTGCACTTATCCTCGCATCCCTTTACATCTCCATACACCTAAAATTTTGCTATACGTACCGACACGAGCGAACTTCCGAGAAATCAACAAATTTGCATCGTACAGTACGATCTACGATAAAAATTCGGTCCCTTATTGACTATACTTTGAACTGGACAATTTACGTCAAGGATATCAGCCGCCGAGTCTGCCACTCTGCGGTTGTATTTAGTATAATCTTCAGTTTCACCGAAGGTCGTCAACGACATAACGAAAATACTTACAAAAAAACTTTTTAATTCTTCAAAATCTGTTCCTATTCAGGTATTAGACGTTAGATTTATTATATTGAGAGCAGCTGCAGAGCATAATCGATTCATAATATTTAAAAAAAATACCAAAAGTTACTCACATCAAGAATATTTAATATTCCTGCGCAAAATTTAAACCTTTGGTTGCGCGTAACTTATAAACTTTCTTCTTTCTGTAAAAATATAATCGGCTCGAAGAAATATTGGACGTAAAAGAAAAATGTTATTAATAATTAAGTTACCTAAATTAGGAAATAAATTCGTTCAAAAAAATGTAATAAAGTGACTATGTTAGACTTCTCAGTATTTTATAGAGAAAAACCCAAATAATTATAAAAAGTAGATTGCTGCTGTCAAAAAGTCAATGTTGATTGATAAGTAATATGGATAGCCTCAGTATTTTTCATCTTAAATAAGGCTACCATTCGGTCGTAGTCAGCATGGTAATTGGGGTTTATTAAACATTTTCGCTGCCCATGAAAGTGTCCAACTGCCAATACTTAGACAGAACTGCTGATCTGAGTATCCCTGGGAGGCTGATAAATATTATCTTTAACTTATTTATTTACCGCAATATTTGGATTCGCTTTCGGGCCTCTCTCTTCCCTTCCCACCTCATTTGGTAAGGTCTCCCACAGGGTTCAGTCCTAAGTCCTCTCCTGTGTAACCTAAATACTGTCGATATTGATTCAACAGTGCGTCGCTTATGAAATCATTAAACATTTGTATTATTTACTTTATTATTTGGCGGTTGTAAAGATCGTTTTAACTTTTTTTATTAGATTTAAATCTAATTAATGTATCTAAAGTACGAATATCTACGATTGTTACACATGTGTTATTATTATTATTTGTAATGTAATATTAAAATGTATTGTGAAATATCTCTCTTCAAATCAAAACTAAGTGTATTAAAATTTGTTATTTCATGGAAAAGGAGCCTTCTAATACAACTTTGTGATGAAATTTATTGTAAGATACTGACTTAAAATTCATTATTATTAATTTGTTAACATTTTTACAATTTAACAATTTCAACTCAAATAATCTAATGATAATGTATTGCTACACCTACCATGAAATTGCCTTGCCTTTTTATTATGACAGGTGTCTTAGAGTTCTAGAGAATTTATTTTATCTCTTTTAATATTATATATTTAAAATAAACCTTACGATTTTTTTTATAGAGAAGGAGACAAGCGAGCAGCGGTTTACCTGATGGTAAGTGATCACCGCCGCCCATGGATTCCTGCAACACCGGAGGAGGTACAAGAGCGTTGTTGGCCATATAGGAGTAGTCTTTTCTTGAAGGTCACTAAGTCGTATCGGTCCGAAAATACCGCTGGCGACAATTGATTCCACAGTACGTGGCAGAAAATGACGACGAAAACGTACTGTTGTGGACTGCTAACCATGGAGGTGGTATCTAAGGTATTTAGTGGATAGTCGCGTTGGACGACGAATAAACTGTGCAGCGTGTATTAATCTGAACCATTCCTCTAAACACTCCCCGTGGTATCTACCACAATATATTACTATAAAGCATCTGCGTTATAATATGCTTAGAGATGGTACATTCATATCAAGATAGTATCCAAGCTAGAGAAAAATAAAGAAAGTAACAGCCTATTTTTTAAATTATCCTAAACTGCGCAAAGGCCTCCTCTAGAAAGAGGGTAGAGGGCATAGTCCACCACCGGCACCGGGGATTGAACTCAGGTTCGCCTCGAGTAAACAGGATTGAACTAACCCAGAGGTTATTTTAGCTCCTCATAGTGACTTCGTTTTTTCGTCGTTTCGTCCCAAACCCCTTCTTTCGTTTTTATTTAAATACTTCATAAAGCAGTAAACCGACTTTGACGTCCAACTAACTTGAAAATCGTACTTATATTAGGTACTTTAGTTTCTAAGAAACTTTGTTTTATTTACACCAGAGACAAATAAATGAAACAACCAGTATATTCATAGAGGTATAATTAATTATATTTACATCAGATTTAGAAATAAACGTGTACAATCGATTACATGGCAATTCCAAATCTACAACTTGCGTAAACGACAACGCCGCTATAACTATGGGCTCGAGGTTCGCTCTCACGTGTGGCAACCCTTGCAACTCCATTTTATATTAATAATAATAATAATAAACGGACATAGATTTTGAAATAAAAAACCTAATAAGTCGAGTATTGTTAATAGAGAAAAGTTTGGGACCTAGATGCGCACTTGGGGGATGCCAGACTATAGAAATTTTAATGACATTATATTTAACTATGATATACCAAAATTTTTGTTATTAATATAATTTATTAACTAAGGAACTGAAAAAAGAATCGAAATACACACATTTCTGAGTATTTTAAGCATATTGTTACAGATACTCAAATTCTTTGTACAAGACTAGTTTATATTGAGTTCAATAATACATTCCTGAGATTGCTCGAGTATACAAATGATTAAACACGTAGCTTTTTTTCAAGAAAGAATTATAGTTAGTAAGTCTTAAATAAGCATAAGGTACATTAAATACATCGTTTTCGAATCTTTTAGCACTACTCAATTTTACAAAATATTTGAAAAAAAAAAATGGTTTATAGAACGTTTAACAAAAATCTGTACATCAATGTCAAGACTCAGACAAAAAAGGGGGGCGCTTGCATCGAATTTCTGCAAAATAATAACCTAAACAAATTTAAGTAAATACGTTTACATAGAGAATCGATATTGGGTGTAAAATTATGACAGTTCACTAAAAAGTGTTGCCAGGCCTTGACAAGACTTGAGAAAAATCTCAAGAATTTCATATTAGGAACAAACCAACACTAGATTCTTATATATAATAAGTAGGAATGTTATTATTATGAGGTCCAAGTGTGCATCAGAAGTGATAAGCGACCCTCGCGCACATTTGTACTCTATATACAAATATATACTACATTTATATATAAACGCACTAGCTGCATTAATAGCTGTACGTTTGTCCATCGGTGATACGATATCTGTCAATAGACATGAACAAATAGAAACTTTGTGATGTTTAAGTGTGTGTCTTAAGATTTCATTTTGATTTAAGGGAAAGATACTTTAAAAACAGCATTTTCCTTAATTAATTTACCTGTATTAAGAAAGACTATAGAATGGAAAACTTTAAATATCTAATTTTAAAGTATTATGAAATAGACTGAATTAAGTATATTTTGTTCCACTACAGGTTTTGCTTGATCTTACTTATCAACTGTTTCTCTTATATTAAACTATATATTAAAAAGAATTAAGAAATAACAACCAATACACTACTTGTGAAAGTATACAAACTTGCATTTACAACTGATTTTTTCACAACAGAAAGTTTTCTAAAAAAACTGGGTGTACAGACTCAAAATACTTTTTGTATTATTATTTAAACTGCTTTCATGCTTAAAGCAAGCAGAACTGATGTAAATAAACCATCTTAAAAATATTACAGTTAGGGAAAAAAGGGAATAAACATTTGCTAAAAAATTAAACAAACAAATATCATATCACCGATGACAAAATAAAAGTAGCATTGCTTTTATCGCAGTCTCAAACGATATAAAAAAAATAAGTAAAAAATATACATTCTTGTAAAATAAAAGTGTAGAAATAAATTCTTTCAATATCCTCTTTGAGTGATTTTGTTCTTTATCCTTACAAATATGGCAACACTTTTTGCCAGATTCAACGTCGGTACATAACAACTGTTTGTGATGAAATCTCATATATTACAATATTTTAATCAGAAATAAAAATATTGTTACATAAATCCTAAATCCTATATCCATTTATAAACATATCACATGGATATTTGACGTTTTTTTTATTAATTTGTAGATATTACACTGGTATTCTTAGGTATACGAGTATACCTTAATTCAAATTGCTATAATACTGATGTAATAAAAAAACAAACAGTTTTCGACACCTTATATGTCCTTAATAACGCTATTTTATATATTTCTTGTTCGTTTACTTTAATTGAAAGCAAATATATTTCATTTTTATTCTTGGATACAATTGCAGCAGTAATTATAATTATTACAATCAGGTAGATTTTCTTTTGCACCACTTGTATGCGAACAAATGTATCATTAAATGAGTTAATATTGCTTACATTAGAGATTCTTTTCAGATTTTTTTAATGTTTCCATAATTCGGGCACTGATTTGTATTTTGATCTTATCATTAACATAAAAGAGATAAAATATTCTCGGACATCAGAAAGTAATAAGCATTTTAACCATAAATTATTTAGTTTCAGTCGACATCCAAAATCTACCAAAACACCAATGACAATGCATATATTTCAAAATATTGCTAGAATGCGGTCTATTTTTGGTAGACATGGTATTTTTAATCGAAAAGATTTGAGGACTCAACATGCGTACTTGAGGGACACTAGACAGTTTGCTCTGTTTACAAATCCCTTTTACTCTTAAATGAATACATACATGGCTTATTTAATTACAGCTTTTAAACACGTTTTTTTAAACTGCGTTAATAAAAGCTATATTTGAAGCCTTAAAAAAAACAGTTCAATTTTCAGGTTTATATCTTATCTTTAGTTATTCGTACTTATGCACATCATACTCAAGAAGGCTATGTAAGAAAGTTGTAACTCAAATCCCACAATATCTCTATAAAATTAGCGATATTTTTATAAAGACAAGACTCAAATGTATAACCAAGTAGTTCAAAATGAATTAAATATACAATCCTCTATGGACAGTGTAACAAGAGTATCAGAAATCTTTTAAATGTTCATCCCTAGCTCGAGCATATCGTTTTTCAGTCTAGAAGTTTCTTCCACAAATCGAACTACTTTGTTGTTTACATTCTCACTGCTTTCGATTGGAACAGACAATACACTATTGGGAATGGAAACAGCTGAATCATCGCTAGCTTGCGCATTTGGTTTTTCCGTCGAGAAGTTTCCTCCAGAGGTCGAATTGCTCGTGGTATCGAACCATGTGTATGGCGATGCCTCTTTGCACTGCGCACGGGTGTGGCGCCACCTTGAACGTTATTATTGTCATCAGCTTAAAACATTACTTAATTTAAACCATATAAATGAATCACCAGGAAAAGGTAATTTTAAACGTTGCATATTTTTTATTTCTCGTAAATAATCCGGTTATGTCTCATAAAAATTTTTATCCAAGTATTTTTTTTATATATTTTTATGGAAAAAATGACAAACGAGCAGACGGTTCACTTGATGTTAAGTGATCTCGTCGCCTATGGATACACGTAACATTCGAAGAGTTGCATGTGTGTTATCAAGCTGGGAAATTGGATAAAACGGGTTTTTTGAACATGTTGTATCGGGAACAAAGTAACAATTTAGAGAACGAAGAAGTGGGGAAAAGAAGAGTAAGGGTATGGTCATCCGTCAACCGGAGAAAATCATGCATACTTTATTTTATGGTGTCTTTGTGTAGGGCGATTGTATTGCTGACGGTAGAAGTGCAGCAATAGCTGTAATAAGATGTTGCGATCTACTACCTCAGAACTTCATGAATACTACTATTCCTTACCTTCCTATTATAAAACTCTGGCGAGTGTTGTCGGGTAAAGTGCAACTTAGCCGCCAGCACTCCTGTGACAAACACATCTTCCAAGCGTAGGTACCTTTCCCCTCCAGCCGCAGCTAAAAGAGGGCGGATGCAATCCCCGGACACAAGGTACGCGGGCCCCGTGGCGAAATCGGGGAATACCTGGAAGAAATTGGAATCCAATATTGTAAGAATAATTGGGTGAAAATATATAAAATGTTTAGACTAAAAACGATTGCATAAGACTTTGCATCAGATGAAAGGAAAGCGTTAACGACATTTAGTGCCGCTCAACAAAGGATATGCATGACCCTTCGCTATAATGCTGAGCCGTAGCTGTCAAATCGAAAAATATAGTAGTTTTTGACAGATCTTTGACATCTCGAGGTCAGAGTCGTGCACATTCTTAGTTGAATAGCATAGTACACTCAATTTTTGTAAGTTTTTTATCTAACAGTGTTTTTTATGTTTTCATTTGGGCGTGTATGATCAAATCCGAAATGAAACTAAAGTTAATTACAATAAAAATAACCTCAGAATTTATGAAATAATAAGCGTTTTAGAAATCAAAATTATACATTTTAAATAAACTTGTACGTATTTTCTACAACTAACGTAACTCCACAAAAATTATTAAATATTGTTTACTCCGTTGGTTTAGATTTACGGTATGACTGCTGACAGTTGTGTAAAATATAATGTATTTTCACGGTGGTAGAACCAGCAGCAGCTTTATGGTGCTGCCGAGGGCACGGTTCGAACCGGGTACCACGACCTCACAGAACACAGGCGTGAAGTAGGCTAAGAGCTCCTGCATAAGGCCTGTGGCCGGTTGCCCATTCCCCCATCCCCTCCCCCAAATGATAGCGGTAAAGAAAGAACTGTTACCCCAGGGGGGTACCAGAAGTTCTGGAGAATCCCCCG
>JAOCPS010447192.1:0-11899 GCA_025505425.1 Graphium colonna
ACACTGCGTGATCATGGGGGATCTAAACACCGATCCTTTGAAAAATTGGTCACGTTATCAAAATATTCGAACAATGATTAACTAAGTTAATCTAAATATTCTGCCAATAGGAGGCTAACCATCATAACTTCGACACTAATGATCGCTCTTATTGATCTCATTTTAACTAATTCTCTTGATCATGTGGAAACGAATGGTCAATTATCCGCTTCAGGAGTTTTTTGTTGCGCTCTTATTTATGCGTTATCAAGATTTAAAACTTCTAAATCAACTCTCAAATATTTATACTTCAGAAGTTTTAGTAGGATATGTTAAGAAAATCTTTTTTCGATACGATCAATACGTTTAATTAAGATTTTTCGTCCCTTATCAAGGCTTTTAGAATAGCTAGATGTTCGTAATCGCATCATAGGTCGATATGATATCCATGCTTTGGTTTTTCAAATAAATTCAAACGTCCACCAGCTCTATGGATGACAGATATCCCCCGAGAACAATTATAAGACGAGCTTCCGACATAGACATGGGCAAGATTAGTTTAACCCTTATACAGCTAATTGTTTATTGATTTTAAAAGAAAACGCTTCCTCAATGTCAGCCCTATATGGTTATGGCTGTAGAATTTATTGCAAGGACGTTTAACATTTATTAATATCACTTAAATATAAGTTTGCGCGTTAACCGCTAAAAATATGTGTCGTGTCTCCTCACTTTAAGAGCACTTCCCTGGTTGACACAGCTTGGATCGGGATACTCAGCGTCCATATATCGAGTCAAGTACAGTTCTGCGGCCACTTGGAAGATAAAGCCAATTTGGCGTCTAAAAGACTTGGCGTCCTCAGCAGACCGAGGCAGTATTTCCAGCCGACTCACCGCATGCAGCTGTATAAAGCGCAAGGTCGGCCACGCATAGAATACTGTTCTCATCTCTAGGCTGGGGCACTTCTTTACCAGCTTCTTCCATTTGACCGCATCCAACGTCGAACTATTTGAATCGTCGATGACCCAGTTTAGCTTGATTCCCTGGCTTTGCGGAGAGATGGTGCTTCTCTCAGCATTTTCTATCGCATGTACCACAGGAAGTGTTGAATTGTTCGGAATAATAACTGCTTCTGAGTTTGTACAGCGTACAACGTGACGTACCACCAAGTACCATCGCTACCACCTTGATGGTCGGCAGTCCACTGCTATGAGATTCCGCCGTCACTTACTGCCACGCACGACACCTTTGTGGAATCAACTGTCGCCAGCGGTGTTTCCGGACCAATACGACTTAGGGACTTTCAAGAGGAGAGCCTATTCTTACCTCAAAGGCCGGCAACGTTCTTGCAACTCTTCTGGTGTTGCTCACTTACCACCAGGTGAGCCGCTTGCTCGTTTGCCTCCCTCTCTTAATAAAAAAAGACAAACACCCTGATCAAAAAAAAACGTCTGTAGGTCATAAAAATAACTGTTCTGGTGGGACTTATTGGACTTATGACCCAGGATGCTAAACATACCGGCAATACACCAGAGGCAGGTGTTGTATTATTTTTAAGAAGGGTCATAAGACGCTGCTTAAAATGTTTCTGAGACATGTGTACTTTTACCTAAACCCTGAAAAAATATTTTAACTTTGTCAATAAGAATACCATAATTAAACTTATTTTAAACTATAATCAGGTTATTTCAAAGACTTGGACAGAAAAAGCGAGTGATTTTGAAAACAATTGAATCTTTACTCCCCATAGGAATTTTTCGATCAATTAGGCTACCGAAGACTGAATAAGTATTGAGGTTTCTTTTCTATCACCAAGTTTATTATTGTTACATTTAAAAAACGCTTTCGTTGTTATAAGAGCCCAGTCTTGGATTACAAGGGAGTTTTACAAATATGAATTAGACAAACACCCAGATCCGAACAACTCTTTCTAAATCATACAAATATTTGCTTCGGGTGAGAATCAAAACTAGGACATATGATGCAGGAGCTAAAGTTATAGCCACTGCGCCAACCGCCATCTAACCAAGTAGCTGCAACGTAGACGAGAAATAACTAGTTAATGGAGATGGGTAACATTGGTTATATTAATACATTTTCATGGCTTCTAATTCGCTAGAAGCCTTCTCATTTTTCAAATTATAAATACAGTGTATTTTTTTATCAGGTGGTAGAGCATAACATCTTTTAATGGCTGTTGCTGCTCTCCTACGGCCACGCTCCCCCGGAAAAGTACCACCGCCTTTTACAAAGTTGACATTCAATAAGGTATGCATAATGTTTGCCGGATGGCCATTCCTACCTTTTTTTTTTCCACACCTTTCCCCTTCAAATCCTTAATCCTCACCTAATCCCATTCAGTAAACCCTTTCTATCCAATTTCCCAGGTCGACAACGCACTCACAACTCTCCGGATGTTGTGTGTGTTTATGGAGGACAGGATCGCTTAACATCGAGCGAAGCTCGTTTGTCTTCCTTTCCATTAAAAATATTAATCCCAAATACCTTACCAGTTATTTAAGAATGCCATTTTGTACATTGTTTAAAGTCAGTTAGCTGTTATGCTCGTTTTTACAATCTCATAGCTCCGACGTAGCTTAATTAAGCTAATCGTTATGCTTAGCGGATTAATACTGTTTCCGGCCCAGGCGACAATTTCGTACTATAAACTTTAAAGTTGCCTTGACTTTTCATATTTTGAAGCTATTTTTACCGTAGCTCAGTTGCATTAAGTCAAGTTGTCGCTTTTCTTGTAGTTGAAAGTTATCCTATATCATTTTATATATTATACATGGTGACTACTGAGCCATTCTCAATATTCAACGTCGTTATATGTGGAAATCATATATGAAGTATATATTTAATATTAAAAGTAAATATTAAATGACCATTGAGTAACGTAATTGGAAGTTCAGTAATTATATACGAAATCCATGTGCATCCTAGCGAACAAAGTGCGAGCCGCGCCGTTTTCGGGTCAGTGAACTGCACCAACTGGCCATTAGTTATTTTGATTTAAAAAAGAAACCGTTACATCGATTTTCATAAGAATTAAGTGGGACCACCAGGTGTAGGTTCAAATTAAAAAAGTATTCAAAAAATCGATTTATAACTAGCGGAGAAATTAGCAAACATACAAAAAAACATACAGTCGAGTTAATGACCTCTCAGTTGAGAAATAACTGTTTTCGTTAGCTAACATATGATGTTAATACGTTCATCCATCGTAACTACTTAGCCATCTGAACTAAGTACAACATCCTTTATTGATTACAAAAAAGAAATTTCCAAAACTAAAATTTGTGTTCCAAAACTATCTTTTAGCAGGCGATTTTAGGCACCTCTTAAAAAGTGAAACATTAAGTGAAATCGAAAACTAAAACCGAAATTGCAGTAAAAAATGGTACCGGATTTGAACTCGGGTTGGCTTCGCGTAAATAGATTTAAAGACGAGCGCCTGGACACTAAGCGACCACGACTAATATGTCAAGACTTCCAATCCTTATGGAACCGCGGACTATACCCTCTGCCTAGAGGAGGCGTTTGCCCAGCAGTAGGACAGTTTAAAAATAGGCTGTTTCTTTACATCCATAGCAAATCTAGAGTGCGAACATTGACAAAGATATTAATCAGATAGTTACGTGATATTACATAATCCATCTAGTACGCGTAATGCCAACCTTGGCAAATCGACTCCGAACAAAACGTGCAAGCCATAATCTTATTACGCTGGCATGACATAATACTAATAATAATTGTAAGCTAGCTTCGTAGCACAGCTGTAATTGCTTTATGTAAACATATCCAGAATACGTGTACGTGTTTTACAATGTCCCATAGATTGAAGGCAATACTAGATTAACACTTATGGAGTGCTAATATGAGATTAGTTATCACTGCGTAAGTGACAGAGTTTTAAATTTAAATTCATATTTAAAATATCTTTATTCACATAGACGCTTACACGTTCTTATGAAACGTAAATTTTTACATATTCATTAAATGTTCGAGAGGAAGCTACCGCCAGCTTGATAGGCAGAAACTGCTGAGAAGAGCGGGCGAGAAACTCAACAGTTGCTCTTTTAAAATAACACTTTTTTATAAAATGTAGCATAAAATATTTCATGTTGTTAACCAACAATATTTTCCCATACACGTAAATCTTCAAAGTATTATTTAATAGTATAGGACGCTTTACGTACAAAAACTTGTGTTTATATATCACTGATTGTAAACCTATGAACTAGAAGAATAGGACTTTTTTCTAATATAGCTTCAAGAATTGACAATGCACTTATATAAAGTTAACAGTATCATATTGTCCAATGCACTCTAGGATTTAGTATTTTTTGATGCCAAGAAAAATGCAGATCCTGCTAGAAAAATGCGAAAATGTTTGCCTATAAATTTATGCTATTTAATGCATACTCGGGTAGCTAAGGCTCATTTTTAAATTAAAAAGGTAGATAATATTTAATAAAACAATGCCACAATCCAGACCAGTGTAGATAAGAATCAGAGAGAAATTTTATGGTATTTCCTAATTCTAAAATAATATTACGTCAGTCGGCGTTTGTAATAAATCAGTGTTTATAATCAGATTTTAGACCATTTATACTAATATATTAGAGAGAGATTAATATAAACGGGTACTGAAAAAAGAAATATCGTATCTTTAATAAGAATAAATTGTCATGCGCTTTGAATAAAATTAGGAAAAACTCTAATACTTCTATCCCGAAAATCTTTAAGACACACGGAGGTCCAATCATGTGTCTTGTTATGAAGTGATTGACTATTTCCAAATAAATAGAATAAGTAAGTAGATAAATAAATAAAGTTAGTTCAAAAATAAGTAAATAGAACTGACCGTAGCAAGGTTAACAATGACAAGAAGTTAATGGAGATAGTTGATCGTGAACTCTATAAGCACTGGAAACATTATGAGTTAAAATAAACTACAAATACAATAACCACCTTCATGGTTAGCCGTCCACCGCCATTCGTTTCCGTCGGTACTTGCCACGCACGACCTTCCTGTGGAATGAATTGTCACTAGCCGTATTTCCAGACCGATGCGGACTTCAGGACCTCCAAAAAGGAAGTACTCCGACCTCAAAGGCTGGTAATGCTCTTGTCACTCCTCTAGTGTAGCAGGAATCTATGGCCGGCGGCAACCACTTGCCATCAGGTGAACCGCTAGCTCGGTTATATCCCTCTTCATAAAATATATAACTAAAACTGTCCACATCAAAATAGATAGAATTTGAATAAATGAAGAATACGTTCATATATTTTTTATATTTCACAACACTGTTATAATATCATAAAAGCATTTTATTTCGTTGCATATGTTTACTCTTACTTATTTTTAATGTGAAAAATGTATATTTTTGTATAACATTATTAGTTTAGATGCAAAATGTCTGTTCGTTGGGGCCACAAGTAGCTACTTGTGCAGAGACGAAATGGAATAGCAAAAGTTTGCTAGCATCAGACAAAATTATGATTTTGGTTTTAAGTAACTTTTAAAATATGGTATATTTCTATATCTAAACTTTAGTAGTAGAGAATAATATATTTTCATACCTTTTGGTGTACTTTTACGGCCGCGCTTCCCCGGAAAAGTACCACTGCCCTTTATAGAGTCGGCGTAAAATAAAGTATGCACGACTTTTGCGGAAGCTGGGTGGCCATGTCTACTCTTTTCTTTTCCTACTCCTTTCCTCCTTAATCTTTCATCCCGATCCCATCTTATCTAATAAGCCTATTCTACCCAGAAAACAGAAACGATGTCTTTGTGTTATTGTTTCCTGGATGGATAAGGGGCAATACGGGCTGATCACCCGAATGCCTGAAAATACCCGTTATCCATGCGTAGGATGGGCATGTAAATAGTCGGCTCTGCGCCTGATCTCTCTCTGGTCATGTCGGATACGAGCTATGAGAATAAAGGAACAGAGAGTACACTTGTGTTTGCGCGTACAGTTGTGCACTATAATATCTCTTGCGCAGTTGCCTAATCTCTGAGCATATTAGCTGCCGTGGCCGTGATTCGGCCAGGAAGAGTTTATTTTATATATGTAAAATTATACTAACTTACTTAAACATAAACTAAATTGGCGTCTTAAGATTTTTAAGGTACATACACGGTGTCAAGCACGCCACATTGAGGAAGATCGAACGTTAGGTATTACACGAGAAAATTCGATATTTTAAATTATATTACACAAATTTAATGATCGATTATTATTAATTTTAAATGGTCGAAGACAAAATATTTTTTTTTTATTTTTATTTGAAAATAAATATAATTTTAGAAATAAAAAACTATTTTTATACCACTTAAATATAATAAATTTAGATATGCCTATTTATTCAGTTAGAGGTGAATAAAGCTTAATTTTTACATCTCTATCGCCTTTTGATATGAAGTCGTGACTTCTAATTTCAAGGGATCAGGAACTTTTTATTGCAATTGGTTCCTAGTGATGTTGAAAAAACCATTTATTTTTATATATCTTTATTTATGTCTCACTATTTTTTTATAGAAAAGAAGACAAACGAGCAAACGATCACCTGATGTTAAGCGATCTCGTCGTCCATAGAAACACAACGTCCCAAGAGTCGCGAGTACGTTGTCTACCTGGAATATTGAATAGGTTTATCGCATAGGATGAGGTCGGGATTAAGGTATTGGAGAGAAAAGAAGTCGGAAAAGAAAAGAGTAGGAATGGCCATTCAGCAACCCTAATAATCATGCATACTTTATTATATGCCGACTTTGTTAATGACAGTGGCACTGCTATGACGAGAGCGGCTGCAGAAGTGCAGCAAAGACTGTGAAAAGAACTTATGCTCTACCACCTCCAAAGAGGCTTTGTAAAGAAATAAAAACGATACGACTTAGGGACCTTCAAGTAAAGGGCATACTCCTATCTTAAAGACCGGTAACGCTCTTGTAACTCCTCTGGTGTTGCGGGAGTTCACGGGCGACGGTGATAGCTTACCATCAGGTGAGCCGCTTGTTAGTTTACCTCACTCACTAAAAAAAACATCTAAAAAGATTGCTCTGTTTGGAGTTACAATATACGCTTCTATAATCTAATAATATACATGTGGGGTATGAACATGGAATAACCCAGTCGTAGGCTTGATCTCGGATTGGATGTCCGTTACATTGGGTTACGAGAGCAAAGGGCAAAGTGTTATCCTATGTCTGAGCGTACACTCGCCTACTAGACAATTAGTTAATCTCTAAGTCGTATCGCCACCTTTTGCTAATTAATAAAGCCACTATTCTTCATAGTATATTTTAGTTAGTCTTTTTCGTAGACCTTGGCGCCTACGATCCACGGAGGAAGTTATCATATTTAAACCGTAATCCTGTCAATGATTATGCAACCTACTTTGATATCAAAATTTAGACAAACGGGTAAAAATTTGTTTGATTTCTACTCACTCTCAATTTCTTTCCTTTATATCAACTTTCATGAGTAGTAAGTGATGTGACATATATCCGTATCCGTTACTTTATCTGCGGATCTTTGCGGATATTTTACCTTTTTAATTTTAAATACATACTTGAAAATTTTAATATATATATAACTATACTAGTTGGCAATGGAAAAGTCTTAAATTCCAATTATTTTATTTGTTGAAATCAAATATTTGGCAACTTTTTTCAAACATATACCGAAGTAAAAATAGTGCATAATTAACTCAAATGATAAAAAATAACTGTAGGATACTAAATCAAACATCATATAATGCGATTAATTGAATTTTAATCTTTTTGACAGGCTTAATAAAGTAAGAAAGGGAAGATTCGTATCCGTATTCGCGGATACACATTTTTAACGATCCGGCATATCACTAGTGAAATAAAATGAAATATCTTTATTCAATTTTGAAGTGTATACACTTGCTTATTGGTTGCCAAAATTACTACCATCGGTTCGGAAAGTAAAGAAATTGACCTGAAAAGAACCGGCGTAAAAAACAGCGGGACCAGTATTTTTTATATTATTTTTTTTTATGTAAAGGAAGACAAACGAGCAGACGGTTCACCTGATGGTAAGCGATTCCGTCGCCCATAGACAAACGCAACATCCGGAGAGTTGCAAGTGCATTGTCAACCTGGGAAATCGGATATAATAGGTTTATTGGATAGGATGGGGTCGGGATTAAGTATATGGAGAGGATAGGAATAGGAAAAGAAAAGGATAGACATGGTCATCCGGCATCCCCAAAAGTCATGCATACTTTATTTTATGCCGGGCGAATACGGCCGTAGAAGTGCAGCAAAATCTTTGAAAAGTTATTATGAATACCTGTAATTTATCTTTCTTAACCAAAGGCTAAGTTCTCTTTACCGTAGCACTTTTTCCGGACGCGTTAGTAGATTTATTTTACAATACGGTTTCCGACCAAATGCTTCGCTACCATAAAAATTTAAAAAAAATACGAGAATAAGTCGCATACGTCCGGTGTTTTTCCGCAAAACAAACTTGTTTTTTGTATGCAAGCCTAACCACATTCTGAAATTGTGTACGGAAACGAACCGCACATGTGTGGCAGGTTTATAAGAAAGAATACCGGTAATTTCTCTTTCTTGACCAAAGGCGAAATTTCTAAGTTCTCTAAACCGTAGCATTTTTCCGGATGCGTTAGTATATTTTTTTATATAAACAAGATTTGGTGATGGAGCAGACGGTTTTTTATTTTACGCCAATTTTTGTTTTTGCTGCGGTGGAGCTGTGCCCATGAGGGCAAGTGTTATTTAAGAGATATTAAGTGCTACTACCTAGAACTTATAGAAATAATTTTCAAGCGCCAATAGCCTAATGATTGAGGATACGTATATTTGATCACGTGGTCAAGGGTTCGAATTCCGTTATTCGACTATTAACGTGAACCATATCCTCACACAAGCCTAGAGTTTAATTAGAATGGTTAAGAAGTTTTAGTAAAGGTTTAGTAAATAATTTGATAATATTTAAAAAAAAATTCTAGTCCCATCAGTGGAACCGTAACGACTGTCATTGCTTCCAGGCAGAACTTGCACGCACACGCTCCTATTCGCGCAGCTGGTAATGCCTGACGGAACCAATCATGGACTGCACGGCTTCGTGGTGCCCATAAGGGACCCTGACACCTTGGAGACCTACCCTGGGCTGGTGGTGGGGGACATGGGCGAGAAGATTGGCGTCAACGGCATCGATAACGGGTAAGCCGACTGCGATTGTTCAATTTAAAAATGTATTATTTTTTATATTGTGAACAATACTGAATCACTGACAATACTTCCTTTTTTTGAACCTCATTCTCAAGTTACTAAGGGTCGGCTTCCAATTCTTGTTGATCAGTTAGCGCGTTTGCTAAGCCGTTGGGTCGTATGGCTTACAGTATTTTTTGAAATAAAAATAAATCCAACATCAGTATCACTTTAAACAGAGCGGCTGGTATCTGGCCTAAGAAACCCAATAAGATGAACTTAATTCAAAACTAAGAATACCGAAAAATGTGTTACTTGTCAGGATATTTAAAGGCACTGATATCCTTTTAACGATTGTCTAGGTGTTCTTGACAACCTGGACCGATTTTTAAATGCTCATCATACACATACATCAGGCAAACCAAGTGGTATGGGCCCTTGCTTAGTAAACCGGAGGTCGTGGATTCGAATCCCTTGGGGGAACAATAACTTTGTGTTGTTGTTTCTTGGTTGGATTACGACAATGCGGACTGATCACCCGATTGACTGAAAAGAAACATGATCCATGCATCGGATGAGCATGTAAAAAGTCGGTCCTGCGCGTAATCTCAACGGGTTTTGAGAGTCACTTGCCTGCGCGTACACTTGTGCACATATAATATCTCCTGCGCAGTTCGCTGATGATTGAGTAGATTGGCCGCCGTTACCGAAATTCGGTAAGTAGTACTTTATTTTCATATTAAATGAACATAGCGTATTATATTATTGTCTATATAGCTTACTAAACCTCGGCCATAACAGCTATGCGTCTGAGTGGTGCGTATTTAATAAATAAATAAAAAATTCCTCAGGCGATTTTGGAATGTTAATGTTCCATTTGCGACGTCTGGAGACGTCTCGTGAATTCGGCCCGTTAATATAGTTGGTCAAGGGCATATCCGGGCAGTCGCTTAATAGCTACTAGCATTGTCTTGCGACCCAACTAAGAACGGACTTAAAGATTGGCAAAACTTATAATAATCGTTCTTCGGTTTCTATTTTATATATAGTATCGTCCCATCCAAGACTTCCTATAAAACATGGACTTGAGATGGAAAACCACAAGTCTTAGTTTAAAAATAAAAGGGATTTTGACGATTCTCTACCGATCAGTTGGTGATGAAATTATTTAAGCAAGTGACAAAGTTTACAAAAGATCAGATTTTTTTCGCAGTAATATATTTTATATACTTAATTTCATACATATCTCTTCATCGACATTTTCTATATCGAGTTCAAAATTAAAACAAATATTCAAAATTCTTCCGAAATGTTAGCTAGGATTCCCTATATTGCAGGATTAACGACTTCATACAGTACAAAATCCATGAAGTTTATTAAACCACAATTATGGTAAATGTATCTTGGAATTATTTATTTATTTTTCTCTACTGTAGATACGTATAGAAAATTTGCACTATTTCCGTAATCTCCAGTTTGATTTGGTGGATTTACCGGTACACGGGTCACGATAGACA
Source organism: Graphium colonna (assembly GCA_025505425.1). Classification (NCBI taxonomy): domain Eukaryota; kingdom Metazoa; phylum Arthropoda; class Insecta; order Lepidoptera; family Papilionidae; genus Graphium; species Graphium colonna. The sequence continues at coordinate 10,715 of JAOCPS010447192.1, forward strand.
CGCGTAGGAAAAACTAATTTACGATTCGTAAATAAAAAAAAATAATTTACGAGTTTTACGGGAGACAAGCGACCGGTGATAAAATTACGTTATAGGCCGTGCTATCGCGAATTTAATCGATGCTATTCCACGCTGCAGTGGTCTGATAAGCGGTATCAGTACCGCAAAACCTTTGTTACTTTCTCGCATTTTTGTGATAAAAGTATCACTATATCCATTAGACTGAATAATAGATAAAAAAATTCCAGGAGTTTGTGTCCAAGTTTCATAGTTTCTGATGTAACATGGACTTATTCGTTTAATTTTAATTATTATTGGATTAGTTAATAAATGAATGCAGCAGGTTCTTAGGTGCATATGTTCCAGAATAAGTTACTTTTATGTCCTGAATCGTAAAAGGGAATAATTTTGGTATAAGGGGGGTGTAAAAATCTTATGATACTTTTGTTAACGAGGTCTTCAAGTTGAGATGTGGCAAAAATACATTTTTTGCGTCGATGTTCTTTAAAACTGTCGAACTACTGCTAAAAGTAACATAAAGCAATGTATGAAGATGCCTAATATATGTACGTTTTTCAAATTCGACGAGCATCAAAATCGATTCTGTGGTATATAAGAAAAACAAATAATCGAGCGGATTAGGCAACCGTGTCCAAACTCTTGTAAACTATCTGAAGCCCCACATGAGCAATACACAAAATTTCAATAAGATCCATCTAATCATTTACGAATTCAGTGATACACACACGTATGAAGAATTGTGTACATAAAGATTTGAAATATTTAGGACAAATATGGCTTTGTTACTCCATAATATGCCGTGTACATTCACAGTGGTGAGCTACAAAAATAATTTGGTACAAAATAAGAGCGAGATGAAAGTTCAGGGAGAACCACTAGCATAAGAAAATGGATTAAACAATATTCACGGCTAATGAGTGAAGTTTGTACAGTTTTATCTTCAATATGTATCGATATCGATCAGCCGATACATCATGCGATCATATCTATTTGGTTTTCTTAGTCATTAATGACGTTCTGCCCTTTTAGTATGGGGCTTATCAAAAGGCGTCAAAAATGGCGCTTCCCTTTTAAATTTGTTGGATAAATGATTTTTTTTTATGGAAAGGAAGACAAACGAGCTGACGGTTCACCTGATGGTAAGTGATCCCGTCGCCCATGGAC
>JAOCPS010447303.1:0-11898 GCA_025505425.1 Graphium colonna
AGTTCCTCATTTGGGCTGCTGCGTGAATAAGTTTTTCCCTCAATTCTTCTACAGACCTGATTGGGGTCACATAAACCAAGTCCTTTATATGACCCCTTTCGGCAATATCGGAAGTAACATGTTAATATTTTCTAATGATAAGGAAAATGGCGAAAGTTTGGTAGAAAACGATAATTTTGAACTAATTAGTTAAATAATTGTTTTGGTGTTATAACAGATGGATGCAGCATATTAGACTTACTAAACATAATGGCGTCGATAATATCTTTTAACTTAAATGATAAGGTTAACAAACTACTTTCTAGAATATATAATATCCCATTTAACCTAGATCTTATCATTAAACTGTCCGTTACAATGGCAGCATTAAGTAGACAACGAGACAAATTTTTAATATTATTTAGCTGCTGTTCATTAATATTTATGTTATTAAATGTTTTTTAACAGAGTATAAAGTAGATGTGGTCACTAAAGTGTTATCTTTTAATAGTTTTGATAACTGAACTTGGCCATTTTCTACACCTTCAATAGCATTGCTATATCGAATGGCGTCATCCTCATTCATCGGATCTTTTAGAATGAGATTATATAAAGTGATAAATTGATTCAAAATTGCGTATTATTTTGTAATATTGGCTTGATAATAATTGTAACACGCTATGGCATTCGACATCATGAAATATTTCACTTTGATTGCATAAGTACCGAGCGATTCCTATCACACCGTTCAAGTTGTCGATGTGAGGCTTAATAAACAATATCTCGTTTGGGATTACTACGCTAAGGTGACCATCAATTATTTTTTATAATCCTATTTGGTCAAAATAAATACCAGGACTTCCCGTTGCAGAGTGGAAGAATTGTTCTTGAGCCCAGGCGAGGCTACTGTAATATAATAAAAGAAAATAATTAAAAAATAAAGAAATTATAAAATTATTTTAAAAATTGGAATATTTAATAGGACGTCGTTATTTTTCGGAAAATAGAAGATTTATAAATCTTATATTTATTGATAATCTATACTTGATCACGACGACGAGCGAGTTTAACCTCATCGAAGTGATGGGTCGCATGTCGTCTATTAATAATAGGGTAAGGGTTTTTCTGCCATTTATTTTAACAACCTTATAAGGGCCTTTCCAAATTGGAGATAGAGCTTTGCGCAATCGCAAATAATTTTTCAGAAAAACGAAATCTCCAATTTGATATTTAGTAGGACGCGAAAGTAAATCTTGTATCTGTAATTTTCTAAGGCTTTGTCCCTCGTACATTTAAGACAATGTTGTAATACCTTAACATAGTCCAGATAAGTGACATCGGAAGCAGTTTCGTAGACACTATTTGGAATGTGAGGTTTGTGTCCGAATAAGAGTTCAAACGGCGAATAGTTGGTTGTGTATAGCTGTGTTGTAAGCTAACATTGCTGTGTAAACATATTTAGGCCAATTATCTTGATTTTCACATACGTAAGATTATAGTATCCCTTAAGGGTGGAATGGCTACGCTCTCGCGCGCCTTATGTTTGGAGATGGTATGGAGATGACCACAGCTGTTTGATTTTGAGGAAATTGCAGGTTTGTTTGAACAAATCTGCTGTAAAATTGGTGCCTTGGTCTGTCAGGATTGTTTTAGGAATGCCAAATAAAGATATGAAATGAACAAGAAACTCGCTTGTTCCTTCGGCTCTGGTATTACGGATAGGATAAGCTATAGAATATTTCGTTTAGCCGTCTTGGAGGTTTAGAATATATTTTAATTTGGCAGGGCCGGATTCAGGAAGAGGACCGACTACATCTAGGGATAACCTTTCAAAGGGAGTGGTTGAGGAACTGGATGGGTGATCGGTTAATTTTGGGTAATGCTTTATTAGTTTGGCAAGATGGACAATCTTTAATATATTTCTCTATATCACTGCGCATGTTTTTCCAAAGATATTGTTCGCGGATTTTATTATACATACAGTTTGAACCAAGATGACTTGCTACGGGAATGTCATTGTTTTCTCTGAGAATTTTTTGAACCATACTGGGACTAGGATAATAAATTTAATTGCGGTAAATATGAATTTATATCTTCGTGTTATGGAATAGGTATATTAACATGTTGTATATTTTAATGTAGGCGTGTTTGCCAAAGAGGTTTCGAAAATCTGATAAACTTATTTTATCTATGGGCTGTTCTTGATTTTATCTATGGGCTGTTGTTGTTATGTTATTTTATAATGGCTTTCGATCATTGTAATTGCAATCATCGAAATGGTGTACTTTTATAAATAGGATGTAGTAAAATTTAGGATTTAAATGAGTGCAAGGATTTTTCTGACTGAATAAAAGATTGTGATTCAGGATTATTTGAGAGGATTTCTTCAACATTTGGCATTGATTCGTCAAGGTCGATGGATGTGAGGATGATGATAAATTTGTTTGAACTTTTTAATATGCTGTCATTGTTTTCTATAATTTTGGTGTCACAGTCCATTTTTGAAGGACATTTAAGGAACTGAGAATGCGAATCGGTGGTTTTAGTACTTTCAAGACTAGTTTCAAGATGTGTTACTACTGGATCTTGGTAACTAGTCGATGGTTGTGGTTTATTTTGCGTTTCAGGACGTATGGGATATGACGTTGCGTTGCTAAGAAGGTGTTGTGGATCTGAGTAGGTGGAGAGGGTAAACTCAAAGGAGAGAAATCGATTTCTTGACCGAGTGGACCGAGGTCAATAAATTAATTTTCAGGATTTTCAGGACTTACACGATTTATAGCGTTCATAGGATTTTCAATGTGAACAGGATAACGTGACAAAGCATCAGTTGCTGAATTTAGCTTGCCTTTTCTATAAATTATTACATACTCATATTCTTCGAGATGTAAGAGCCAGCGTTGCAATTTACTGCCTGGGTCAATATGGCTAAATAACCATTTTAATGGGCGGTAATCAGGTACAATGCAGAATTTCCTGCTGAATAGATGTAATCGGAATGTTTCACAACCGTAGACAATTGCCAATAATTATGTTTCCGTTGTGTCATAATTTACTTTAATTGTATTAAGGATTCTGGATACATAGCCTATAGGGATCTACAGGACCTTGAGAAAGTATTGCGGAAATTTCGTAGTTTGATGGGTCGCGGGTAAGAGTGAAAGATTTCGTGAAGTCAGGATAAATTAGGACAGGAGCAGTTACTAATTTGTTTTGTAAGGTTTCAAAAGCTAATTGCTCTTCGTTGGACCAGATAAAAGAGGTTTTCTTTTTTAGGAGGAACGTTTAAGGTTTAGAAAACTTATAAAAATCAGGGATAAAGCGTCTATAGAATGATATAAGACCTAAGACTGATTTTATTTCTTTAGGACATTTCAGGATAGGGAACTCTTGTACAGATTTAATTTTATTTGAGTCAGGTTTACGCCATTTTCAGTAATGACGTGACTTATATAGCCGACTTCCTTTCTTAGGATTCCGCACTTTTTGGGTTGTATTTTTAAGTTAAATATTCAGAGCTTATGGAAGACTGCGGAAAGATTTTGGATTTGGGATTTGAGGTCATGCAAATAGATAACAATATAGTCAAGATAGATGAAACATCGTTCTCCTTGACGGCCGGTGAGGACGCTATTCATCAGCCTCTGAAATGTGGACCGGGCCCTGTGAAACCCGAATCCCATCCTTCTAAATTCAAAATGACCTTGAGGAACGCTGAAAGCGGTTTTACATCCATCTTGTAATTTTAATTTGATGAAAACCGGAAGCCAGATCAAGGGTTGAAAAGCATTTAGATTTTCCTAATTGGTCTAGGATTTCTAATCTGTTACGTCGTTTAATTTTCGATAATCGATAACTATGCACCATTTTTTCTGACCGGAAGCATCGATTTTCTTGGATACACTCCATATAAGAGCGGACCAGGGGGAAACCAAAGGTTGGATAATATCTTGGTCTAGCATTTTTTGGATTTGGTTATGGACTTCTTGCTTATGAATTTCAGGAAGACAATATGATTTTACATTTACAGGTTGGTCAGAGGTAGTGCGGATTTCATGTTGTAGAGCATCATACCCATGTGGTCCCTGGATTTAAAGGATTGGAAACTTTCTTGGGGTTGATTACCCTTGTGGTCCTTGGACTTAAAAGATTGAACACTTACTTGGGGCTGGTTACCCTTGTGGTTCTTAGATTTAAAGGATTGGACACTTGCTTGGGGCTCGTTACCCTTGTGGTCCTTGGATTGAAAGGATAGGACGCTTGCTCGGGGCTGGTTACCTGTGTGGTTATTGGGAGTTGAATGATTTATGTTTTTTATGGTAGATAGGGTTTCATTTCATTAAGATTGCGTAAAGATAAATGCTTGGGTCTCGCGAGACACCACCGTGACCCCACTAATCGTTTAAATATCACGGTGTGAGTCTTGGTTTATATGGTTTTTTTTTGTCGTTGTAGATGTCATGTCGGTTATTGTCATAGGAAGTGCTAGGATATAAATTACTAGATTGATTGAAATAATAATCGTGGTTATGTGTCTTCTACAAAATTGACACGGGCTTGTAGGTTTCTGTACTGATTTTGGTCATTGTTGGATCAATGGAGCAGGATTGGGCGAATTACGTTTATATAGCAATTTCAAATTTTTTTCCGATATTACTAAGTTCATGGCTTCATTTAAATTATTAGGATTTTTTCTCCGGACTAAGTTAGAATTATTTGGTTTTAGACCAATAAAAAACGTGGAGGGCAAGGTCTTCCATTGCTGCTATGCAACAATGTAATTCTCCTTTCTTTTTATTTCATAATGTAACTTCGGTTAATAATTTTGACAAACAAGTTTCCAAACGAAGTGAGTAAACATTAATTGGTTCATTTGATAATTACCGGCATTCTTGTAAATCGGTAAGTAAATTTGCATAATGTTTTCTTTCTCCGAATTGTGTTTGGTAGAAATTCACTACCATGTGTCGTATTCTTTTATTGCGACAGCGGACTCGGCTTTTTGCTCTAATTGGGACAAAATTTATTTGAAAAGAATTGATTTGTTGTGACTCAGAGGCTAAACTAATTGCATTATCACAATTTATTATAAAGGAATTTAATCTGTCGCTAGAACCATCAAAAGAATTTATAAATTTAAATAATACTCCGATTTGAATAGCTTCCTTTTCGTATTTTAAACTTCAATCTTTAGTTGCCATTTAGAAATTTAAATTGAAATAAAACTTTCTATAAAATTATACAGTGTAATAGGCGGTCGCCTTATTGACCGGTAATTTGGGCAGACTTGCGAATTCACAGAATTATTTTCAACATGCACATTAATATAATTATAACAATGTTTCAAATATACGACAGTAGAAATAGGAACATACAAATAAAGTAAAATAGAAAATATGACAAAATTATACTTGGTTACAAAAAATTATTTTTCTTTATGAAATGTTTGACACATTTATTTCACTGGAACACGGCGTACTTTTTTACACAAAATACGGCTTTGCACTATCACTGAAACTTGTATATAGATTTTGACACTTACAGGATTGCAGGAACATTCTCAGGACGGAGTTAGCGCGTTGTATTGGGCCACGCTAGGATTAGTATATTCAGGAACACGACGATTTGTAGATTCAGGAACACGTATATATCCAGTATATATGCTTCACACAGGGACTGGAATTTGAGAACGAGACGATTTCAAATAATTGGATATAGGATTTGTCTCACCCGAGTTCGCAACTGATTCTTATATATGCGGATTAACACTACTTAATTCTTTATTCTTCACTGAGGATACGGAGACGGACAGAGCATTACAAAATAACAGGTTTGGTAAGGCGTTGGTAAGATTCATTATATACAGTAGAAATATATACCAGTACGCGTAGAGACCTACCTCGCGCTGATCAACAGGCGACAGGCAGAAATAAAATTTTAAATAAGAATCCTTTAATTTCGTAATTACTACAAATATTTATTGATAAAAATATTTATATCAAGGTGACTATGAACGTAAATATTATATATATGATATAATATAATAATAAAATTTTATATAATGATTTTATTTTATTAAGTGAGATAAAATATATTTTGTTAAATTTGTTTCACTATGGTCAGTGTAATGATCACTATAATTCGTAAGCTACCTTTTAATAAAACTGAAAATATGAAAATTAACCATATTTTGGATAAAGTCAAATATCACATCTTGGCGAAGTATTTTTTATGAATCTGTATTTTTAACATTCACTTATTCACACTCTTATTCCTTTGATTGGAACGAAAACCCGCAACCTGTTACATTTGGGACGCAATAACCTCGGGGAAATATTGAGAGGGTTACTTCCCTCTGTTCTCGTATTACCAAAGGATGCGAAAGCTTATTTGTTTCTTATTGTATTCATGAAATTTTATAAATGTAAAAATTATGTCTATTACAAAAATGGGCAGTAAAATCGCTATTTTATATTCATGACAGAAAAATGTTTAACGTCTTTATTTATCTTGTGTACATCGAAGCTATAAAAATTGCAAATTTTAATAATATTGAATCGAAATACAAATGTTACGATAATTTTATATTAGAATGTAAAAATAATTAAAAAAAGATAAAAGCTAAGAAAAAATAGCACTTGGGATTTATTACTTGAATCATTTATACTTGCGCGTGTTGAGACTTATTTAAGTGTTTTCGTTATAAAAATAAAATATGCCCTTTAAGTTAAATAGCATACAGTGTAGATAGCATACTAAAGATGCAGTAAGATTGTCATGATTGATTTTAATAGATTCTATGAGTATTGTTAAAATATAACTAAAAATAAAATAGAATTTGCTCTAACATAAAATTTTATTTTATAAAAAAGTTGGTGGAAAAAGTGTTGTGGGAACCCCGGTGCACTGCTTCATGATAAGCTTTACCTTAAATAATACATTGACAACTGAGCAAGTATTGTATATGGAATGTATGGTTTCGTATTGATGGCATGCAACTCGTCACTTTTATACTTTACTAGTAATATTTAATAGAATTATCCATTGACATATCAAGAACCTTTTCTACATGTTTTCCAAGTATTTACACGAAATACTTCTTTAAAGATTAAAATTTTCGATGCACTAAATTACAACATAATGTATAGTTAACTAATTTCTCATGAAAATAAATTTTAAGAGTTCAAGATCCCAGCGCATATTTTTTATTCATTTATTATAAAAATGAACTCTAGCATCATGTTTGACATAAAGAATATATGGTACTTATTTTTTACAAGATAGAACCAAAGGTAGAAAATATAGTAAACAATATATCATCATGCCGTCCGTATTAGCTTCGGACCATATACTGGTATGCTACGTATTTGTAAATAAAGATTTATTGCTTTTAATATTTTGCTACATTGAAAGGAAACCCAAATAGATTTGTATATAGTTTAATAAAGCTTATGATGTTGATATTTTGGAAAGGTAATTTAAGTTCAGATTTTTTTTTATGGAAAGGAAGACAAACGAGCAGACGCAGAGGTTCACCTAAAGGCAAGCGATTTGGTCATGCATAAACGAGAGTCGCAAGTGCGTTGTCAACCTGGGAAATTGGATAGAATATGTTCATTAGAGAAGATGGGTCGGGATTAAGGATTATAGGAGTGGGTAAAGAAAAGGGTAGACATGGCCATCCGGCATCCCCAACAGTCATGCATACTTTATTTTGTGTTTTATTGTTTGTGTGGTATTTCCCTAAACGATATGATATATATAGGAATCCAAGATTATTTTCATAGAAAATTACAAAATCTGACTTCAAACGCCTTAAAAGCGTACTCTAAAACATATCTTCTCCGTTATTTTGATTTTACCAACTACTGATCCTACCTTTATAAAAAAATGTGAGACCGTTTTTAAAGTAAACCTTAACAAGGATATTATTTGTTAAAAAAATAATTTTTAAAATCAGTTCATGATATGTACGAACAAAGTAAATTTTGTTATTATGATTTAGAAAACAAACTATTGAACCGTTTTTTTTTTTTGAAAAATTTACGAGATCATTTTGGAACAAAATCAGATAAAATAATAACATTTTGAATCGGTTCATAACTGACGGAGATACGCGCGAACATACATAAAAAAAATATAAACATAAAGGCATTCAAATTGGGAACCTTATCCTTTTTTAAGTCGGTAAAAATAAAAACTTTACTAAAAATATTACGTATCATTTGACAACTTACTTCAGTATACTATTGCGATTTTCTCTTTTCAGCTGCAATGCTTCCCTTCGCTCATTTTGGATGGACTTGAATTGAATTACAGTAAATTGTTATTTTTAATATCAATTTCTTGTGTTTTACTAATTTCTGATTTTTTAATAAATTACATTTTAATACATCTTGGGAAGTTATATGTAACTTACGTTATCTAAAATGACCTTTCAGCAATATTAATGACCGGATAAATGTTTATTATTGTCAAATTTTTGCCAAAATTACTAGTACTTTAGAAAGATACAGTAGAACATTATCATATAGTAATTCTATTAAATGTACATTAGGAAAATATAAATGTCATACTTTAGTAGTAATGATTAAATACTGAAATAGAATTTACTGTGGAATTATTACTATATTGATATTTGCTTCAATCACTTGAAATCATATAATATGACGTGAATGGAGAAAAATATAGTGGGATGAAGCCCATTTAAGGCGATACGTTTAAAAATTGTTTCTTAATTTGAGTCCATAGGAAAATATAAAATAAGATTTTTATTATAAGAAGAAGCTCATACTGTTTTCTATCTAAACCTATTTACTTTATGTATGAATCACAACTTTTTACAGTGATTTCATTTAGAAAAACTATACTAGTACTTGATGGCAGGTGACCGCAGTTGCTAAGCCTTTGGCTTTAACATCGCAGGTCGTGGGTTCGATTCATATACAGAAAACTTATTTGTGGCTTTTAAATAATCGTGTCGTATATAGGTGTTTGCGTATGTAGAATTTATATGTGTAAAACATCCTTGCAATACAAACCATAGAGCTTACAGTGAATGCAGCATTATATTTTAAAAAAAATGTTTTTTTAGTATTGTAAATAAAGAAAGTAATTTCTGTTAATTGGTTGGTTTGTAACCCAAATAACGCCATTACTACCGAACCGTTCAAAATAAAAATTTACTTTCGGTTCAGAGGTAAAAAAAAGCTACATGGTGGGATCACGTATTGTTATTGTAATGATTAGGTAATATCTTTCCGTAAAGAATAGAGTTTCTGAAACTGCCTACATGATTAAAGGACAGCACCAGATACTCGATTGTTATTATATTTACGTAGTGAAATTAGGGGCATAGTTTTCGACCAAATTTATAAACCAAACCAATAAATCAAAGAAAAGAGGTGGCAAAAGGCGACGTCTGATCGGAACTACGCTCGCCGACCCCCTAGCACTCCGCCTTGCCCTGCCTTTCGCCTCCACCCCATCGTGTCCGTTACAATACATATACGTCGCGTCATTTTATTTATCTTCCGATTTTTATAACATAGTAGTTAGTTAATATTTACTTTTAATTATATTTTAATTCTTTATATACATATCCCCACAAATACATAATGTTGTCATAAGTATTGAAAACGACTCACCAGTCATTCTGTATAAAAACATAAGGCTTTGCATATTAAGTAATAAAAAAGCACACATTAATTTATTTAAACAAAGCTATAGGTGGCGGCTGACTGGAAAAAATAGACTGATGTTTAGAAAATTCAAAATATCTCGCCGCTAGGTTGAAGTATAATGTTTACCTAATTTTTACGCAGTATAAAGAGAAGCAGGTGTGAGGTAATATTTCGTTAACATAAGTAAATCGCAAGGCATCTTAGAACAGTTATCAAGGGGAGTTTTTATTATTTCAACACGCCTTATTTCAGAGCCTTATAAAATATGTGTAAAATTAGTATCGTATTTCTTATCTTTATTCGTTGAACAATGCTTTACAAATTAGTTCACTGAGTATTTTAGCCTTATAATAAAGTTTGTTCATATACATTTTTGTTTACTATTTCCGGTGTTTTTCATTGGCAAATCTAGTAATTCCGCTCAGATTTTCGAGTTCAATCCATTTCCATGTATAATTTTTGAAGTTCAATTTACGACCTCCAATAACACCTAAAACAACACCGAGAACTTTACTTAGCTTATAGTATTTCTTACATGTTTATTGTTCTCTTAATATCCATTTCCCACGTTTTTTAGCGACGAAACCGTTTTTATGTTAACGTTAAATATATATTTCTTAATCGTTTTCTCATTACTGAGATCTTCGCTCATTCTTAGACGATCAATGGTCGCTCTTCAGATGGTATGGTTCATTGTCTGGTAGAGGATGAAACTGAAACGTAGCTCTAGTTGTTCGGAGATCTGGTCCAATCACCTTTTCCGGTTTCGGCCTCATTCTTTAAACACCTACGAGAACCTTTTCCATTACTATCAGTTCTTTTAGATTATTTGGCTATCTTTGTATGATATGGCCAAAATAAGTTATCAAGCGCTGTTACAAACAGGAGATGATGGATGTTTCCTAGTTAAAGTTCTTAGAGGATCACACAGAGGACACAGTCAAAATTTTTCTAAAATCAATAGCAGATATACACAAAAATATTAAATTCGTAGCTCTATATGAATTGAACATTTCCTACCATATATGATATTTATTTTCTACTATAAGCCTTAAGTTTAAGATTTGCTCACGCACTTTTGCCCTTAAGAAAACCCACATATTCTTGAGGTATTTGATAGTATGCCTTAGCCTTGCGTCAATAATGTGCAAGAGAATTTTACTGGCATGTGTGGTTGAAGCTATAGTGAGTTAGTAGTTACAATCGCTTACCATTTTTTTGTGAAGAGGCAGGATAGCAGGTTTATATAAATCATAAGGTCATATCCCAGTTTTCCCTATTGCGTTACACATGTTGTGTAAGCAAAAAACTCTATTCAGTCTGATCCCGGAGCTTTGTTCGTTTTCTATTTTCAGGTCAAGACTTTTCGGAGCGATTAACTTTGATTAAACGTGCGAGTTCCTCCTCAAACTAATCACTCATTTTTTAATGGAAAAAAAGACAAATGAGCAGACGGTTCACCCCATGGTAAGCAATCCCGTCGCCCATAGCGTAGCCGTGGAAGTGCAGCAAAAGCTGTGAAAATATGTCATTGTCTACCATCTCAAAAGGACTTTGGACTCTTGAGATAATAGACCATATGGACAGAATTCTTCTACTTTCTATCAGTTCTAACCAGCCCTTTCTCATTTTGATATTTTAATCATACTTCCTAGCACTTGGTTGACTTTAGATTTTTAATTAAACCAATGTTCTTATGGATCCAAACTTTCAGTACAATCATTTTTATGATGTTATTGTTCATGGCTGTGTCCGCTTTTTTATGGGAATGAAGACAAATTAGCATACGGTTTATCTGATCAGTGATCTAGTCGCCCATAGATGAAATATGTTATGATCTACCACCTCAAATAAAATAGCTATGATCAGGTGCAGATAACCGTGTCATTCAACGTGTTTTATTTCGAAATGAATTTAATCTTAAGCGCACATCTGCACTAATGATTGGTGGTCGCTGCTGCAATATGCACCCGGAAAGGTTCTTGCGTTCGTCACCCTTTCATTCCTTTTCCCGTTCCCTTCATAAAGTTAGCATAAAATAAAGTGTGCATGACTTTTGGGGTGCCGAATTGCCATGTCTACCCTTCTCTTTTTCCACTCAGTTTTCCCCCCAATTCCTTAATCCTGACCCATCCTTTCCAATAAACCTAATTTATCCTATTTCCTAGGTTAACAACGCATTCGCAACTCTTTGGATGTTGCGTGTGTCTATGGTTGATGGGATCGCTTACCATCT
>JAOCPS010447414.1:0-11897 GCA_025505425.1 Graphium colonna
GAGTGGGAAAAGAAAAGGGTAGACATGGCCATCCGGCATCCCCAAAAGTCATGCATACTTCATTTTATGCCGACTTTCCAAAGGGACTACTTCCCCGGACGAGCGTGGCCTTAAAAGTGGAGCAAAAGCTGTGAAAGGATGTTATGCTCTACCACCTGTCAAAACCTCCGTTATTTTGATTTTAAAAAATAACCATAAATATATAGATATAAAATTTTTGTAGGATCATTGTGGAAGTGTACACTATCGGATAAAAAATATTTTTTCAAATCAGTCATTACTTTCGGAGATATATGTACATTCCTAAATTTTGTTATTTTTATTTGAAAAACAAACTAATGAACCGATTTTTCCTTGAAAAATACTATATCATATAAGAAAAGAAATTTGGAAATCGGTTCATGAATGACGGAGATACGCGCAAAAAAATCAATCTTGTTGTTTTGATGTAAATTGAATTACTATTTTGATTTGGATTGAAACTACCGAACCGATTTTCCTGAAAATTTTATGGGACTATTCAGGAAAAATACCCTATAAGATGGAAAAATAGGTTCATAAATGGATATATGCGCGAACGTACATAAAAACATATAAACATTCGAATTGAGAACATTCCTTCTGCTTTGAACTTGGTTAGAAATAAGATCGCTGTTTATTGTCGGGTCTGCTCTTGCTGGGTCCAGTTTTCGAACTGGTGATATATTACATTTGTAAGTCAAATCAACTGATTATAATTAGTATCTAGATTCCAGTTAGAGACAAACAAATGTTTAGTTATATTCAATATAAGAACAATCCTGTATTGCACTTCGTAGAAAAATAACTCTATAATAGAAAATTTACTTCCTTTTTTACTTCTTTCCTGAAAGAAATTTTATCGTAAGCATTTTGTGTATAAACTAGTTTCTAGTCTATTCTAATTCTGACGGCCTGTTTTACAAATAAATGGTTTACAATTATTTTCCGTTCTTATTTAAGACATGGTTCTCCCAGAAATGTGATTTTGTAAACGGTTTTATTTTGTAATACTACATTATAAAAATGTAAAAAAAATAACCACTTATATTTGAGAACTTTCTTTGCTCCGTCGAAAGTCCGTTACACAATTGAATATACTTTATCCGATAGAAAAAAATGCCAAACATACCTCTATTCGTCAGAAAGAAGTATAGAAGTCTAAATAACTAAAATAAGCGTCTGTGATGGTGTGAGTGACGTCGGTCATAATATTGTCAATATCATACACGATTGTATTTTTCTCCAAATCAACGATTTTACGGCACCATTCGCTCCCGCTCCGTTCCGACCGCACCGCGGCATCGTGAGCGCTGTCCTTGTCATTCCGGTGCGTTTAAGAACGGTTCTTTCTTTCGTACACGGATTGGCAGCATTAGCATTGAGCGCTTGGAAAACCTCGCCTTAAATGACAGAGATACGCGCGAACATAGATAAAAAGATAGAAACATTCAAATTGAGAACCCTCTCCTTTTTTGAAGTGTATGTACGTGTTATTTTATACAGATTATTAATAAAATACGGGTATATTTTTTTCTGTATAACTAATACGTTACTAACGAAGAAACACGCTCTTTTCATAACCAAAACCTGTAAATAATAAATCTGTCAAAAATCCGTACGCAATGAAGCGTTACAGCAAAATCCAATTATTTTTTTTAAGTTGGTAGCGATGAATGACAATCTATTTATACATAAACCTGTCAGACATGCCGTGCGTCTGTAACAGGATTTATTCCGGTGGTGAGACTAGCTGGCGTGTGTGTGTCAGGGTGTCAATTTGTTTGTGTAGGGCGACCCACGCGTCTACTAGTTCAAGTGCAGACGGATCGACAGGAATGCGTAGAGTCGACACACATTTATTATTCCTTAAGTTGCTATAACCCTATTGTAAAAATTGACTGACTTTGAGAATTAAGGAAAAGAGAGAGCACTTGTGTCTGCACGCACACTTGTGCACTATAATATCTCCTGCGCAGTTTGCTGATCTCTGGGTAGATTGCCGCAGTGACCGAAATTCGGTGAGTAGAACCTTTGTGAATCTAGCTTCTACACACGACTTTGTCTGTGTGGACCTTAGATTTAAAAGTACTATTACCGTGATCAATGTTATTTCAAAATAAAAGAATCGTTCAGCATGATTAAACAACCCACACACAAAAAACAAAATGTTTTAAATAGCAAAAATAAAATAAGTATTGTCTCCTTATTTTAAATGTCGTCCTAATATATAGTAGAAAAGACAGTTTTAATTATACAAAATTACAATATTTTTAACCCCGTTAGTGTCTCTAAATATTCTTTATTGGAGCGGACTAAGATACTTTAAAAATAATAATATTTAAAGAATTTCTTATTGGTTTTATAATAATATTTCAATACGAAAATATTAACGACAGTTACATTAATCATAAAAAAATGAAACCACAGCGACTCCACTCCCTCCGCTGTTCCGCGCCATACATTGTCTGCCGGGCCCAGTATCTCGTAGCCCGGGACTCCGGGACCAAACAAAAGGACTTCCTCACAATACGCCAACGCCGCAAATAGTCCGCCTCCGTAAAAGACAAGCAACATGCCATCACGCGCCGAGCATTCTATTGCCCGGGTAAATCAGGCTTAAGCTTTTAATTTAGTCCCAATGGGCTGTGGGACTCAGAACTTTACGCGCGAAGGGACTAAGTTAATTGACTTTTATGTAACAACCCAGAATTAGCTAAGAGATCAGAGTCGTCGTTTACTCAGACATTGATGACATCTAAACAGAAACATTAAGTATTTATTTTAAGCTCGTCCCATGAGATTGTGATACGTGGCATCTACATTGTCTTCTCTTGCACCCCTTGGTATATAAATGAGTCTTAGTTAACTTTTTAATCAAAGACTATTGCTAATTTAAAAGGACAATGCCCATTTTAATATGGAATAACTTACCAAGTTGCATCAAGTTCACATATTTTTTTTGGAGACTAAACTTATTAACTTCTAGTGAATTCTTTTCTCTCTGTTATTTGATAGTAACTAAAAATCGATTTATCAAATCAGTTTCTATAATATTCTACATCTGTATGACAGATTATGTAAACGTCATGTAGGTAAAGCAAAAGTAATATTTTGTAACTTTAAATTAAATCCCCGGTTTAAAAATCAAATCCATGATGAGGAATGTAAGAAATCATGAAAATAATTAATATATAATTTTTATCTTGATGCATTAGTATTTTTGGTAACATTTTTGGACACAATGTCTTTTAGCATCAAACACGATGAAATCCGTTTACTTATTTAATGTAAATGTTCATGTAATAAATGTTTTTTTTATTTACAACATTACACCCAACGTTTGGTTTTTTTAGATTTGTGCTTGAAAGAAGGCCAGGATATTTAAATATTTGTTTGACAGATTTTAATGCAAGACATCTCAGAAGATTCGATTCACTTATGATTATAAGTACTATCTTATAGAGATTTATATAAATTTTATATGATTTTCCAAAGGTACTCGACCTTTTTTCATTGACTGCAAAAACAAAAAGGTTCTATGTTCGACTGTAAGTATCCTTTAAATCGACTTCAAATAAGAAGGAGGTACTCAATCCGTATGTTACTATTTGTGTACTCCTTCATTTATAAATAATATATAATATTCATTTATTTTAGATCGTACTCAGTAAAGACCCATAATTTGTTAGTAAATTGCTTAAAATATATATTAGTAAATTACAACTTTTATATACTATTTATTGGAGGTTATTACAAATTAATGATTATTTAAAAATTTAGGTTATTTGATAAATTTTTATTATATAGTTATTTTTTTAAATAGATATTTAAGATTCTTTTATCACAAAGGATATATTCCCCATTGGTCCCATAACATTTCCTTAAAAACGAGTCAGTAGTTTTTTAGATCAAGTAACGAAAAAATATCATAGGCGTGACATCTAAGTCTTTTGAAAACGATTGTAATTTTCTGTAAAAAAAAATCTGTTAATTATTTTTTCCGATTTATCCCCTAATTATTTAACGATTTTAAAAATTATCTTTAGATTGTATTGTGAATACTAATTTCCCTCTTTTTTCCTAATGATACCCTTGTAGGAACCTGCACTGTAATCTGTCGATTTTCTTAGATAAAAATGCCTAATAAATAGATGATGGATCTGATTTAAATAGTAAACATCACCCATGGGCACCCACGATAGCCTAAGTCCGTCCGTCGTCGTGGTAAGGGTCATTGCTTGGAAATGGGTAGGAAAATATCAGATAGAGAAGGGAAAGACAGAGAAAGAGTAAGTAAGAAGATAGAATTGACCAACTAGCAACACCTTGTCAGACATACTCTATATTATGCGGTCTCTTCAGTGCACCAATAGTTGTATCAAAATTGTTTTAAATGTATAATATAATAGCGTTTCACAACTTCGATTTTCCGGCTTCAAAAAAGAGATAGGTTCTCAATTTGACTGAGACCTGATTGCGCAGCACGTTATAAACCAATTTTCAAAATTATTATAGTTATCATTCCCAAATTATATAAAAGGATATAGTTACAAGGTCCCATATAATTATCATGAAAATCGGTCCAATATTTTTTTTTCAATTAATTTTATTGAAAATTTGTTTCACGAACGTTCACATCTAAGACTTTTGAACGTTTTATTTACCAGTTTTCTGTGAAGATTTTTAAATAATTTTCGCGTGTCTAAAAAGAAAGATTCTATGACAGTTCTTTAGCGGTGCAGTCTATGGATTACATAATTATCGTGCATTAACGCCATCTGGCGTCGACAAGTGGCAACTTTAGATCGGCTGAGTACGCACTTTAAATAGCTTTTGTGGTGACAAATATTCAAGTGGAGATAATGTGGGGAATGTCTGACTGCGCGACTGGTATAAGGTATGCATTGCTCTCGAGAAACTATTGTTTAGCCCAAGCCACGCCTAACAGTTAGGAGGGTTCAATAATCATTGAGGGGGAGTTTTCGAAGTTCTTCTCAAGTGATCTGACCATAGAGTAAGCACAAACAGAGGTAACGTTTCGGAGATCTGAAGGGGACTTTTAAATATACGTATATATTATAACTGAAACAAGCCTAGGCAGGTTAGACCCTGATCATCAATAACACTGTATGTTTCCGTCGTTAAGATGTATTTTCGTTTACTTTACTTACAGATTTCCATATTATAGAAAGTAAAAAAGGTTAATAAATGAACATTTATTTGTTATCTTAATAAAATCTTTAATTTCGTCATATAACAACATGCTTGCCATTTGTAAAGGATTGACTGAGCTTATTTTATTTTCTTACTTTTCGATTGCAACATTTAGTGTACATATTTATTTATTTAAATTCCATTGCATTTTTCTTAAATTAAGGAATAGAAAGGGCAAACTTTATGCCTTGAGGCATTCTCTACCAGTCAACCCGGGGCGTACAGATGAATTGTGGTAGGTGCAAAAAAAGTTAAAAGTAAAAATAAGCCATAAAATTAAAATTCATATCACATATAAAAATATTTACTAATACATATATAAATAAATATACATACATAAATAATACATTTACACATATGAATTTTCTATGACATGTTCTTTACAACTTAAGTATTTCTTAGACGGGGCCTTTACTCAAAAAGGCAAAGTGACATCGTATGTGAAAACGATCTTGCAATAATAACAGTGTAATTTTTCATAACGATTTTTGTCTTGACTTGTCTTTGGATTTAGTTGTCTAATAATAGGTAATATTCAGCATTGATCACCTTGACAACTAATATTTTTTTTTGTATCACGCTAAGATTGAACCCACAACGTAAAGGAGTGAAGCAATTGATGAAGTGCCACTAAGCTATCCGAACGAAGTGTTGGGCCTAAAATTTTAATTATCCGAACGCCCAAAAAAAGGAAAACAATTTTATGTTATACATGGATATTGTTCAAATAAAATCAATCAATTTCTTCTAAAATAATAAACGATCATAAATTTAGTTGGATATTTTTTTAAGAAAAGTAAACAAACCAGACCGAGAAATTAACAGGCTCTCATAAAGAACATGGAGCTTCGAAAGCACAATCTTTTCATAAGGATAGCGAAACAATTTTAATTTTGCCGTCTCTGGGTGCGCTGTTAGTATAAATAGAACCCTATACCTCTGCATTAAAAGCCAGTATTAATGAGGCGCATGTAAATATCGGTGGTTGGCAAAAAGAGGCACTGACGAGCTCTCCTATTGTTTTTCTAGTGAGAACGCTGCGGCATTCTGAACGATACTCCATGCAGCCCACTTCGTGTATAGGTGAAGTTTGTACACGTTTCCATTCCATCATGATATAGTGTCAAATAAATGGCAGTTGTAATGTACTAACATATTATTTTCCAACAACATTGAAACCAACTCCAAATCCCTCAAAAGTGAACTTTATTAATGCGTTTTTTAAGTTATTTAAAAAATAAACTCCTAACACGATTTACCATGATACCAATCTAAGTAAGATATAAAAAGACTTTGCAAATTTTAAAAACTCTTTTTATGTTCTATTTATATATATTTTATTTCGAACTGCAGAAAATTAATACTTGTGTATGTGTTTACATTAGTAAACCAAAAAAATTATCTATTGTTCTCCCAAATTTCTCGAGAAATTTTTCAATTTTTCATGTTGGCAATGGAATAACCACCTAATTGTGAATGCTTTATGTTTTACAAAAAAACTAGTCATCCATTGCGAACTTAGTCTTTGAGATTACACAGTTCTATGAAATTATTTAATAATCTATGTTATATTCAAATGTTATATTGACTTACTGTAATACTTCAAAAGTTATATTCACTTCCAAAATTCATTTTATTTGAAACAAGCGAATTGAAATAACAATTTTGAATTTGAAACAACATTTTTAACGAGTTATAATTGATGCATGCATAAAATAGATTTTTCACCGAACTCTTATTTTAGACCCTACTCACTTCACTTGCTCCGTAAAAAAATATGATATGTATTATACAATTATTTAAAAAAACTAACAATTACCATACACAAGCACACACAGCAAGGACGTTCTGTTCTGAAATATAAACAATAAAATAAATATTTAAAATGTTTGATTTACATCATATGTAATGTGATAAGACTTTCATAGCTTTTTATTCGTCTTTAAACGCGCACTCAGATGATTAAATTTACAAATTGGCGAGATTCTTATGAGGAAAATGTGAACATATACTAAACTCGCCATCCAATGTTCAGGCGACGCAATATCTGTCGGACCCACTAAATCTATACTAATATTATAATGTGAAAACTAGTATGTTTTACACTCCATCTAACAAAAATTAATAAAGATTGATAGATGTTAGATGAAATAACATATATAATGCATTTTAAACAAAATACAATCGCGCGAGCCAAAACCGCATGGTACAGTTAGTAGTTTTTTTGACGAGGTCCAATGGAGACGCGCCCAATAGAAAGCACAAACATCAAAGCGACGTACGACGGAAGCGAATCTCGATAGTTTTCCAACGTCCATGTTGAGTTTAAAGCTGCTTCGTCGCCGTCTTTTGTTTGCCCCTCCTCATGACAACGCTATGCGGTTTCACCAAGTGTTTGACGCCGCCGCCCAAGTAGATCTATGGGTATATTTCTAGGTCTTATGGACCGCAAAGGCGTCCGGAATGCTCAAATGGATCTCCAATATTCCAAAAAAGCATTAACCGTGCAAAATAGATGCGGATTCACACACCTCCTTCGGTGTTGGTCTCTTGCCAAATCTGCTTTCTTCTTTTTTCGCAAGTTCTCTTACTTCTATATGTCAACTTTACTAACTTCAGTTTACCCATTAATAGATTTTACCGCCTTCGTAGGATGGTGGTATGGGCGCTTGCTTTACAAACCGGAGGTCGTGGGTTCGAGCCCCGCGTTGCAACGGCTTTGTGTTGTTGTTTCTTGGTTGGGTTAGGCCAATGCGGGCTGATTACCCGATTGCCTGAAAAGAAAGATGATCCATGCGTCAGATGGGCATGTAAAGAGTCGCTCCCGGTCGTCAAGGACATATTTGGCAGTCGTTATAGGATGTCAGTGTCTTCAAATATCCTGACAACTATCCATCCTTAGAATTCAGCTTATCCTTTTGGGTTGTGGAGTTTGGATGCCAGTCGCTCTGCGTAAAAACTGAATTTCAGTTAATATTCGGATGGATTAGAAGCCGATCCCAAGTAACTTGGGAAAAGGCTAGGAGGAAGGAAGGAGTTTATCCTGTAATAGGTCGCGTTCACCCGGTGAAGTACCATCGCTCTTTAACAAGCAGGCATAAAATAAAGTATGTTTTATTAAAGCACATTTACAGTTACTGCATGGCCATTCCTACCCTTCTCTTTTCCCAATCTTTACCCCTCCAAATCTCTAATCCCGACCCCATCTTATGCAATAAACCAGTTCTGTCCAATTTCTAAGGTTGACGTATTCGCGATTCTTCGGATGTCGTGTCTGTCCATAACGGGTTCACTTAACATTAGTGGACCGTATGCTCATTTGTTTTTCTTTCCATAAAAAAAAAAACCTCGGATGCCCATACCGCAAGAGGAAAAGCCAACCTTTTCAGTATTTTATAGCATCAAAGTCATCTTTTGACTGTATGCGAGAAATCCGCTTTGATTTTACTATTGTGCTTAAAGCACTTTTCTCCCATCTTCTGCATATACATAACTGGCTGCGCATCAGCAACATAAATTAATACACAGAGATCTCTGAAGTTGCAAAGCAAAAACGTAGACAAAAATTTACAGCATCTTAACTTCCTCTACAAAGTAGAGTATTAATGTCATTCTACGACATCCAGATGCACTAAGCGTAAGTTAGGCTATACATGGAGTAGTAATTAAACATCAAAGAGAGTACAAAGAAATTACCCTTAGCGATAGTTCCCGACTAATTTATTTTTATTTATTTATTTCCGTACACACTGACAATACTCTTAAAACTCCTGTGGTGCTGTACAAGTATGTAGTAGATCACTTAAATACCGTCATGTGTGCCAGTTATTTGTTTTAAACTTAATTTATTAAAAACGCATACCAAATAAATAGCAAAAATAAATAAAATGCGCCTCGCAAAACATTGGAAGAGATATATTTACAAGATTCTGTTCACTTACAATGTTATATATAAATACAAGATGCATATGTTTTGTTAACAGCAACATAAGTTGTCATATGAGGTTTAGACCATCCAGATAAAAGAAACATATAGGTGGTGGCTAAGAATGCTTCTAGAAAGTTCGAGCGGGCGGGCATCGGGACCGCCGAATGTCGACCTTGAACCGCGCTCCGTTCAAGTGCGAGGATATGCCGAAACGGGGAGGGGACCGACAAATTGGCTAATCGGCCAATTGGCCGCTCTTCCTCCATTCTTTGCGTCACTTGCTAAATGATTTACGACACCCGGCCGCAGCCGCGCGTGTAACTTGCCCCCCGTTTGTTTATTTTCAAAATGTTATTCAGTAACAATAACTTTACATTTTTTTAATGGATTGGCAGACAAACGAGCAGACGGTTCACCTGATGGTGAGCGATCTCGCCCATAGACACACTCAACATCCGGAGAGTCGCGAGTGCGTTGTCAACCTGGAAAATCGGATAGAATAGGTTTATTGGATATGATGGGTACATACGTACATACTTTATTATATGCCGCCCTTATAAAGGGCGATGGTACTTCACCGGGCGAGCGCGGCCGTTGAAGTGCAGCAAACGCTGTGAAAAGATGTTATGCTCTACCACCATTACATCTCTTGTTTGTGCCCCATAGTTTAATCTTTTGCACAAAAGCTTGTAAGGGTCTCAGCGCAAAACTATTCCTCATTTTTAGGATAAGTCCTTATAAAACTGTCTAATATATACAAAATATATACTCAGGTATAACAGAAATAGCGGTCTTGGTCAGATTTGTTGTATTTCTATAAATGTTGCAATAATATGCGAATTTATAGTTGAATCTAAGGCTATACAAGAGACAGGAGTAAAGATCTATCGTGAGAACTAAATACCCAATTTTAATCCATAACCAAGTCATCTTCTTTAGAAGTTAATGTGCCTAGAAGCAGAAGATCTCGTTTACGTTTCGCCGAGTTTCCAATCTTCATACATTAAAAGGTTTAAGGTTACTTTTTTATGGAGAAGGAGGCAAACGAGCAAACGGCTCGCCTGATAATGATTACCGCCGCCCATGGACTCCCGCAACACCAGAGGAATTACAGGAGCGTTGCCGGCCTTTAAGGTAGGAGTATGCTCTTTTCTTAAAGGCCCCTAAGTCGCATCGGTCCGGAATTACCGCTGGCGACAAGTGGTGTCGTGCGTGGTACTAAGTGCTTTATCATAAATGTAAAATTAAGTTTATATTTTATTATGAGTTTTACTTCGTAAATATTTAACCGTTCATCACTTAATTTACATGGACATTATAAGAGGTAAAGAAAAGGACATAGAATAAATTCGTGCGCAAACAATATACTGCCCTGACTCTCTTTTTTCACTTTAACAACCCGATATCTAGGCTGGAGTCTGATGTCTATCAGGTGTAAAAATCTTAATTGGCAGGCAATCAAGTGATAAATCCGTATTGTTTGCTTATTTCATCGAATCTAACATCTGCAATAGGCTAACTAGGCGAAAATGCAATTTTTTTTATGGAAAGGATGACAAATGAGCAGACGGGTCACCTAATAGTAAGCGATCCCGTCGCCTATAGACACTCGCAACATCCGAAGAGTCACGAGTGCGTCGTCGACCTAGGAAATTGAATAGAATAGGTTTATTGAAACGGTTGGGTCGGGATTAAGGATTTGGAAGGAAAAAGAGTGGGAAAAGAAATGGCTAGACATGGCCATCCAGCGTCCACAAAAGTCATGCATACTTGATTTTATGGCGACTTTATAAAGAGCAGATTAAATGAGAGACGTGGTAAATTGAAAGATTTGACAAATTCAGTTATACAAAAAATATTCGTACAAAGTCCGAAAATAAAAGGGAGCTAGTAACAGGAAGAAGAATATGTAACACAAATTTTTGGTGATTGTTATGGTGTCTCCTGAACAATTTCACGTGGTAGAGAATAATATCGAAAAGAACGTACACGTACACTTATAATATAATCTGGTGAATATCTGGAAAGTACAAGAGATCTGGAGAACCGATTAAGTTACAAGTAAACAAGATTTAATTGACTTCAAGTAGAAAAATGTATTACTTGATGTAATAATGTAAAAAAATAACAAATTAAACTTTATTATCGACTGTAATCAATTTTTAGATTCAACAAATAGAAATATATTATTAAACATAATGAAAACAGATAAAATTCCTTAACATCCTTAATAATTTATGCAGTAAGGGGTTACATGAATTATTAAGGATGTTACTAAAAAATTGTTTTTGGAACATATTTATCTTTATTGAACGTAAATCAGACAAAAAATGTTTTAAATTATTATTAAACAAATTACATTAAAGAGCCATATCTGGAAACGTGTCCAAACGTGTGCACTCTAGTCATAATGAAGTAAGTCATATCTGGATTCGTATGCATAGCTTTTACTTTTTGTCTGGCTGGTGCTTTTAGGGATTTTTCGACGACCCTGAAGAGATGGATCCCCGATGGACTGCTAACTTGGCTCGATGGAGCTCTTGTCATTATAGGTGTTCCTAGAAGGCTGGCTGGCTATTTAGAAACTGCAAGATTACAAGCTTTTTTTCACACAAAATTAGACAAAGCGACTTCAAATGCCTTAAAGTTCTTCGATGGTACGAGGGCGGCACTGAAAATTTCGAGAATCAAGGATATGACACAACATTACTATTTAAAAATGTATTTATTGCTT
>JAOCPS010447633.1:0-11896 GCA_025505425.1 Graphium colonna
CAATCTCGTTTATTATTTTATCTTCTGTTATTGATGGATTGATTTTTAGCTAAGATTTGTATGGCAAGTATGCTTTTTAGGACCCTTTTATATGAAATAAATATTCGCCGTTTTCTTCAACAATTATGGCAGTTAGTAGGAAACAATAAATAATTTTAAAACATTCAATTAATTTAAAATCAAGTAGAACAAATTTTAGACAAGTTTTTGTTGTATGGAACATATTCAGCTAAAAACCTTGAAAGGTCTTTCTGTAAATTTATATTTATTTGACCTTGTTCATGTTTTAATTATTGCTTTATTTGAGGTTCTATAGCCCTGGGGTATTGACCTGGATAAATATATAATTTTCTTCCACTCGTGTCTATTCTTTTTTTTATCCCTCCAGTCACTCAAGCCTATTGCTAGAAAAATTGAATGAAATTCGTTTTGATTTTACTTTTTTAAAAGTTGTTTTACTTTTTTTATAAAAATAAGTGAGAATAATATAAGTTCCCTTTTAATGCGATTCAATATATTTCTCTATTTCCAATACACGTACTTTAGTGTACAGGAAAATAATTTTTATATAAAAATATATTATGTAAATTCTATCGGCAAACGTGTGTAAAAAAAAGTTAACGTTGCCTTTTTTCGCTCTAAAGATCCTGTATGACGTGAAGCAAATCGAGCGTGAACAGCCACGGAGCAATATCTTTAGATAGATATAATAAAATTGTAGTTTGCCGTTGTCTTTTATTAGGGAAAATAAAAAAAGAATAGTGAAATCTGTAACAAATATATTGCACTTTAGCTTTATAGTTCTTGAAGGCGTTTTAAAGAAGAGGTTGGTGCAGTTTCTAAGATTGGTTGGTTGTGGATCCCCACCCTAAAAAATATTTGTCTGACCTATAAATTAGTTGCTTCGGTTCTGGGTGTTCGTATCTATTTAATTGAATGTATGGTTAATCTATCCTTTCACCAGAAGGGGTTATGAATGCGTTAAAAATGTTTTGATCAATTTTTGTTTCTTTGATTGATTGTTTGATACGTTTTTTTTACACGTAGCTTAGAGCTTTTTCGAACGGAGGACATGTTTTTTTAAAACATGCATAATATATAAATTGTCGGCAGACAACCCTTTTCAAACCTAATGTTTAGTATAATATTACCCATTAGTTATGTTTTACTTATTACATGTACGTATGACCCAAGGTCCATTTTAGTATGGAGTATTATCAAATTGGTGCTCCAACGTAATTTAATCTGATTTCAAAGTTATAATTATCAACATAAAACATCAAATATGACTTCTGACACCTTAGAGGCAAACGTTCGTGAAAACAAATCAGTTACTTTAATTTAAAAAATAAAGTATTGGACTGATTTTAATGAATATTTTATAAGGCCGCGTACATCCTTTAAATTAAAAAAAAAGAATTGTGAAATTTGGATTATAAGTTTCGAAGAAATCCGAACACATATAAAAAAGGATATACGCGGCCCCATACAATGTTCATTAAAACCCAACACTTTAGTGACCGATTTTAATGAAAATTGTATGGGGCCGCGTATATTCTTTAAATAAAAAAAAAGAATTTTGATCCTTGAAGGATTTGTATTCCCTTGCTTAAATATCGCTTCCATTGGATACAATGGACGCTTGCACTACTCATCTCTATCATCGGCAAGTCTCCCAGATCTGGTGTTCAATTTTAAAGCCTGTCATATCTTCTTCGTCGCATTCGCATTCGCCTCCCTACGTTTTTATTAGCATTCGCCTCTGGGCCAAGCAAGACACGTCTAGGTACCCTTGAGGGCTACATCTGGCGTACATGCTACAGCCACCGCGTCTCTGTTTAAAAAGAGCAGTCAAACTAGGTAGTGGTGACAATTCAAGAACCCTCTGTTTCATTTCTTTGTTCCGCCAGGTAATGCCCAAGATGTTGCGAAAACAGCATGTGGAGAATATTATGTCGTCGCTCCTTTTCAGTCTGTTTGAATGTCTGTCTTATACATCGAGTGTGCTTAGATTGCGTATCTGTTATACTATCACTTTGGTTTTAATGTTAAAATGTTTTGTATCCCAAACATCTGTACGGAGCCTCCCGTTGCCACTTAGCTGATACGAATATCGATCTCTACATCAAGTAAAATATTGTGTGACACTGTTGACCCTAGGTAATTAAATTTGTTAACAACATCAAGACCTGTGCTGTCTACCAGTATATAAGGTATTTCCGTACTACGTTTTGCTAGCACGATTTTTTTTGGTATTTATATATTTATAGACATAGAGAGCAAAGAACATGTCCGAAAAAATCTGACCATGATGTACTAGAGTTCAGAAGCAGAACTTGCCACAAAATATGCGTCGTCTGCAAACAAGAGGCTGTTGACATAGAAGTCCTGCGATTGCTGATGTTTCTTTTATTTTAGAAACACCATGTTAAATAACTTGCAGTCAGATCTAGTGTTCAGGTCCACTCCCCGTTGGCTTTCACCAAAAGTTGTTTTTAAAAGAAGAGAAAAGAAAATATCAAACAGGTGCTAAAAGGCAGCTCACCTCTACCCATATCATACGAGTTGGGTGTTTTTCTATCATGCACAATAGATATCTTCACATCTTCATGAGATGATTTAATATGACTCAGCGGCTTAGGTAGACATAAGATCCTCTCGAATGCAGTGTAATGTCCCTCTTTGTGGACAATGTCAAAAGCCTAGTTAAGGTCTAGAGCTCAGAACCTGAACTTCAAAAAACTTTAGGCCACAAAATGAGGCGTCTAGCAAATTCAAAAGATGTTATAGTTTCTCAACAAACCAGTCATGAGATTGAGCTTTTGATAGCTAAAAAACCTTTCCTTGCTGGGTCGGTAAGAAGTACCTTACGAGACTCCATTTCTCAGTTATTGGGGCGTTGATTTTACGCTAAGAAGTGGTTTCGGTTTTCACCATCTCTGCAATTTGCTGGACCAGTTCATCACTCCTAGTATTCCAAGTATCTATCTTACTCTCATTAGTTTATCAGTGTGAATGGATCGTTTTATGGAAGATTAATAAGTGCCTGTGATTCAACAACGGTGTCGGTATTTTTATCAGCACTCTGGAAAATACGAGTGCGGAGTATTTCGCGGACATTCTTCATTCTGGAAAGAATTAAGCCCAATTGGTGCCAACTTACAGAACGTGGTTATTTCCAGGATACTTTACATGATAGATTCCTTGTATAGTAGGTATTGGTCACACATAGAAGGTATTCGAAGTAGAACTATTACAAACTTTCACCGATTTCGTTCATTTTGCCCACACCATGCAGACCAATATAGTAGGACCATGTATATATGAACAGGCCGACTCGGGCATTAAAGCTTTCATTATGTATAGAAGGTCGCTTGACTTTACACTATGTACTGTATAAGCCAAATGGTTGTAAAATTGATCCTTAACCTCCGCAGCTGATGGTAATGTTGGTGGGTAAGCGGAAATCAACGATTCATAACCACATTCAGTGTTTACATGCAGCATCATGATGCATTCCATAATACCACGGGGGCTTTCTATAATGAATTACAAATCAAATCGGATCGCAAAACCAACGTCATGTTCGCGCACAGTCGCAATGTCCTTACCCTTCCAGAAAAAACGTATATGAGGCCTCGCGTAGAAGTCTTTCAACGAGTCTAGCTTCTCGATGGGCAATACACATATCGCGATTTCCAATATGCTGAGTTATCTGCCAATAACAGAAGTTTTGTGCTATTTCTGTGGCAAATCTGATCTTCTCGTAGTATCCGGGAAGCCTGTCGTCGTTATGTGGACATTTTATGTTGCATTTTTCTACCGCTTTCATTAAAGGAAGAGAAGAAGAAGAGAAGAGAGGGAAGGGGGAATTGGCAACCAGCTACCTACACTTACCAGCCTGGAGCTTCTACTTCACGCCTGTATTCTGTGAGGTCGTGGTACTTACCCGGTTCGAACTGTGCTCTCGGCAGCAGCAAAGGCTGGGTCTGCCACCGTACTATTTTACACCCTATATATACTGTCTGGGCAGCTTCCAGACACTTGTTTTTTTATGTTTATTTGGAGACAAGCTATCTTAGATGCTCGATGCTTATGCTGACCTAAAAAAGATCGGTTTTTGCAGGTTTCATTATCTGTAGAGATCTTGCGACCAAATCGAAGTCATCTACATCACAGTACCCGCACAGATTTGATTTATAAATTCTCTGAGATGTCAATATTTGCATCTCTGAATCATTTAGCCAAATTATATTAAACAACAGGCATGATAATGAGTCACCCTGCCTCAGGCTGTTATGTGTTCCAAAAGGTTCGGAATATTCTTGATAAATCCATATAAGTGTGCATGTAGCCGGCGTTCATCAATTTATAAGTCGTTATCACGTCACACTCATACAAAACTGATAATTTGCTATAGAAAAATTAACTTTTTTATCATAATTTACAAGTTGGAATAAGTAAAAAATGTATTGGTGGAAAATGGGACAGAATTTTGACGGGTAAAAAGATGTGAAAACATAAGACAAGAAAGTTGTTATTTGTTTAATTTGGTCCCCTAAAATAAACTGTCTACGAATAATTCAGCATGTTCATGTATATTTCTTTTGTATATTGAGACATTTTATATTCAGTAAACATTTGCCGTTCACTTTTAAATCTTTATTACCATAAATTGGTTATGCCCAATTTGACTGATGCATATGTATTTTTGTATCTATTGTAGTTATACAGAGTGACTGATGAGTCACCAACGATATAAAAGGACTCGGTACTCGATTGTCATCATTTTTATGAAATAAAATGAGGAGCATAGTTTTAGCAAATTTTCCAATAAATAAATGGAGTATGGCGGTTGTGATCAGCTGGTATGCGCGAGACCGTTGAACTTCCGTCTACCTGCCATCTCACTCCGGCCACGCCGTGTCCGTTTGTATGAACATGAATGACGTAATAATTTTTTAAATTTAGATTGTGTTTACTCAGTGGTAAATAAATATTTATTTGAAATAGTTTTGTTATTTTCTTTATCCCCGCATATAACGTCTTTAAGTAATAAAAGTGACTCAATAGTTACCCTGTATATTGTACATTATAGATTTATAATAAGTAACTTTTGAAATACATATTAATTATTTAAAAAAACAGAACATTTGTCAATAGTCGTATGATTAGCGTTGTATGTATTTACTAAATAAATCACCTTGCGAAACGTGCCTTACAAAATAGTTTCAGTAGATAGTATTCACATTGATATATGCACAACGCTTGAATTTCAACGCAAGAATTTTATTAATTTATTGCAGATAGATCAAAAACTCTATTTGTTTGCAAGAACTACAATCTAAGCCTGCAAGTAAACTAAAAGAAACTCAATTTTTTTTTCTTACGTATCAGAGATTTAAATCCTTCTGCATGTATGTATATATAAACATTTTTATACTTGTTAAAATAAGTAAAATGTTCAAGCTCACAATAATGCATTTGTGATTACGTGAAAATAGTTCGTTCGTTCACACAATATTTTTTTAAATTTTGTGTCACTGTTTTAATCTGAAACACCATAACGCTGACAGTAAAACAAATCACTGCCAAACATTTGAAGTTGCATATTTACAGGCAATACGCACACATTAATTCCATGGGTCAAGATAAGTTGAAATATATAAAGCGCTTTAAAGGCGAGCGCCCGGACACTGAGCTACCACGGCACATTCGTTATTTACAATGATATTTTCTTTTTTTACTACTTAATTATTTACAGACGAGAGAACAAGGTCATAATTTTTTTCGTGAGTGAGATGTGTGAGTGTCAGTATCAAATGCTCGTCCAAGTACTACGTCGGAGATTGCTAGCTATACTAGTTTTTTATTTGTTTTAAATAACAAATATTAACTTTGGAATATTATCAGAACAAGAGGATTGGAAAATAGTCGACTGACAACTCTTACTTTAAATGATCTCAATGGCATTTGAATGCACTTAAAGTGAAGCCGGGCGGAATACTTGACAATTATTGCGCTCAATGTAGCAGAATTTCAAGGTGACTGGAGAATAACTTTGTTTATATTTCATTGATTTGTTCTCAATAATTTATTTACTCTAAGAAATGCACCAAGACAGTTTAACTCTGAGTTTTTACTCCTTTATAACATCCCCATATACCTCATAAATTCATAAGCTATTTTACTACAAGTCATTTTGGAATCACAGACTTAAATTACTGAAAAATATTTTGAATAAATTACTGCAAAATAAATATTTTGAATATATTGTAAATTTATGAATTAAAACCTTTAAAGTGCCAGAGCATTATATTTTTTATAAGGCTCTTCTTACACTTTTACGGACGCGCTCGCAGCTCGCGCTCGCTCTGCCGTGCGGGATATACCATCGCCCCTCATAAAAGTCAGCTTTTGGGGTTGTCGGATGACCATTCCTACCCTCTTCTCTTTTCCTTTCCTATCCTTTCCGAATCCTTAATATATTTCTCACACATCATATTCAATGAACCTATTCTGTCAAATTCCCACGTTGACAACGCGCACAAAACTTTTCCGGAAAACCGGGAAGTACTAGGAAGATAGGGTAAAGCTAGCTATTAGCAAATCATCGGTTATACAGGGTCAGTATAATGATTTTGAATCGCAGATTAAAATTTTGTCGAACAATTTACCACAACAAGAAAATACAGGAAAAAAGTTAACCTAGGTTGTAAGTCATCCACCATTTTTAGCATAATTGAAAGAACTCTATTATGTAACTGGGTTAAAAAGAACGAAGCAATTACATTCTAAAATCATCTAAATAAGTAAACAAATAAATTTTAACTTTCGGAAAGACGACAGATTACACAAACAAAATATTTTTGAATCGTATAAAAAATATACAACAAACTGTGCTCCACCTAATTGGAGTGGGCACCTAACTTAAAAATAAAGCTGTAATAGTAGTCACAAAGGGGCCTGAAACATTGGAAGATGCTACCAAATTTTTCAGTTAACTTTACACAAAGAGCTCAGTATCGTCAGTAGCGGTTCAATATTCGAGTAGGGCGGCACTGGAGTCATCTCCATTTGTAGGAGTACTGAGAGTAGAAGTTCGCCACACCATAGAGACTCTAGGGAAAAATTTAACAACAGGCGATAACATGCGTTGGTCATGTTATCATTGCCTGGTTTTTTATTTTTATAGATCACTAGTTACTTTCAAAACCACTGCCGATAGTCTTTCAAGTGTTATTCGATAATATATTGAAAACAGTATTGACTGAAGCAACTGGCAAATACAGCCGTAATACTATTACATAAAAAGGTGGTCATAGCGACATAAACAATTGTCCTTCCATTAGCCTAATATCTAATATCTACAAACTCTTTTCGAAAGATGTTTCAAATAGACTTACAAACGGCTTGGATGAAAATCAACCGAACATACAGTCAGGTTTCAGTAAAAAAATACTGAAATTTTGATCACATACAAGTAGTATAATAAGAAACAAAATTTATGCTTCGTAGAGTACAAGAACGTGTTCCAATCTGTGAATCACCACTCAATTTGGGAAATGCTACATCAGTAAGGTGTAGAACATAAATATATCAAAATATTATAGGAAATATACAAAAATGCGTACTTGAACGTTAGATTAGAATAAGAAGGCGTACAGTTTCTCGGAAGAAATTGTGTTGAACCATTATTCACCCCAAAAATGGACAGCAGTCCTGAATACCAGTTTTAGAAATCCCGACTAGGAAAACAAAGGCCTGAGAATCAGCGGGAAACATCTGAAAAATCTGCGTTTTACCGACAACGTGGTACTTTTCGTTGACAATCTACCCGATCTCACGCTTATGTTTAACAAAAGACAGAAAAGAGCAAAAAAATGGGGTTTTCAATTAATTTGTCTGAAAACAAATATAATTACTAACCGAGACATAAGTATTGTCTATAGAATAAGTTTACTGAAGTAGAACTGGGCAGGTCATATTAGACTCCAAGATTGGACCACAATATGTGGATGGCAAGAAAATGATTGAATGGATTCCAGGGGACAGTATAAGATTAAGAGGAGGTGGAATCAAACGATGGTCAGATATTTTTACTAAGAGACTGTCCTAGTCTCTTAGTAAAAATTTCTGGATGTCTAATGTACTGGATGAGGAAGGCTAGAGATAAAGATCTGTGGAAATCATTTTTTTAATTACTGAAACGATCTGGTTTGTCGTAGTTATACTTACATATTTAAATATCAAATGAGACAAACTTTTCTTTAACTGAAGAGTATGTATATTGTAAGAGAAAAATCTTTTACAGTTCATTGTATTTAAATATGTGCTCAATAAAATACTAACAAAGTAAATTTTTTCTATTATTTTCGCGTTCTATTTGATTCCAACGTAGTAAAGAAACAGTACATCTTACAAGGGCAAATATCTGGAACTTATACAACTTATTAAATTCTTGATTGCCTTTCACTCAATATTCTCGAAGGAATATCGTGAGCTCTGGTTTGTAACTGACATCTGACACGGCTCATGAGAATACTCACACAATATGTAACAGAACAGTTTGAGATTTCATACAATTTGCATTGATGATTCACATAAATAATTGTTAAATCAAACAGCTACTCGGGCACCACTATAAACGTAGATAATATACAAGAAGGGGAGTATGATAAGACATCAAATGAAAATCTTGTCTATACTTGTTACCACATAGCCAATGTAAAAAATAGTAGGCAAAATAAGTCTGCAGTTTGTCAACATACTTTGAAAGGGCCAAACCATCAGCATCATTATCTTCAAAAATTCTGGCATAAGATCACCGGTTCCTTCCTAGGATGATTCATGAGGCCATTGAATTTGACAAACATACAAATTATATTTATCTGCTTGGAATCCCAATCTAAATAAAATCAACTCAAAAAATAAACACAATACTGCAGAACCTAAAGATACTATAAGTAGTTACTGCGTTGTTCGGACTAAAAATTAAAATTCAAGCTGACGGTATGGAGGATTGACAAGTGGCACCAGGACATGTCAGTCCTACTCGTGACCATGAAAGATATAAAGTGTTCAAAACGTCGGGTGATAAAATTTAAAATAAACCGCTATAAAATCCGTTACTATTTTATTATATTACGTAACAAATATGACGAAGTATATTAAAAAATATAATTTTTCATATAAAATTAAAAAAATATACCGTAAGATCAAATTATAAAAAAGAACTAAAATAAAATAGCAATAAAGTAAAAAAAATCAAGCGATATTTGGCATATGTTTTTAATCTGTCAAATTAGTAAAGCGATATATCTATACTGATGTGCAGGTCTGCTTTATCATCAATTAGTTTCATGATTAACTAATAACTGATAGCACGTAGAAGTTGATAAAAAAATGTTTAATAGCGATTTGTGACTAAACAATTAGTAATATAGGATTGATTTTTTTTAAATCTTCCCAATAAGTGGTTAAATTTAATGTCGTTTTATTCTCTTCACCCTATTTACTTGACAAATTGCAGTAAAAATAAATATAGACCAGTATTTTATGAACGAGTCAAACAACCAAAATATATGGACTACTAAAGTACACAAAAAATAAATATGTTGCATAAATATACATATAATTTTCATTAAGTTCTCATAGTTGTCCGAGCAATATGTTAAGTTTAACTTCTAAATATAACTTGGCCACCTAGTACACATCTAGCAAAAGTCCAATGAATCCGATGGGCTAAAATGGCTTTAAGATTATACAATTAAAATTATATTTATTTATTTATTTATTCATAAGCTACGCCAATAGGAACACATACATAATACCATTTTTTACAATACAATTTTTCCCAAAACCTTATTGTTTTTATATACACACATCTATATATCTATATAAAATAAATAATAATTTTAAAAAATTAAAACTGAATTGAAATCACAATATATAAAGATCAAAATGTATTTGCAGCAATTTATTTTTGAAAACGGAGATTGAGTTGCTAAATGTCATAGGTGTGTGTCTCGTTGTATTCAGAACAGTTCCTGGAGATTGGCTGTTGAAATCCTATGTTAATCCTGGTTATAGGTGTCTTTAAAAAAATTGGAGATTGCTTTTCGGGGAAGTTGTAAGGAATATTTAAACCATTTTTTTTAACATTAATAATATGAAACCAATTTTTACCTATTTAATACATTCAATTTACGAGCATATTTCATGTTTGACTATTTTCTCGCTGACAGTTACAATGACACGAAAAGCTTAGTTTTTAAATATGAAACAATGGTCTGTTTTATTTATTTCAATTAACTCCCCGTAGGGTAGTGGAAGCCTTTGTCTTACATATTGGAGCTGGGTGGTTTAAATCTTGCAGAGGACAACGACTTTGTCTTGTTGTTTCGTAGTGTAGTAAGGCCACTACCCAATTGCCATTATTAGATTTTCTTGTAATGCGGTCAATCTTCCATCGGTTTTATTAGATAGTCTTCCCATGGTGCTGTAAAAATATAAATTTAACCATAATGGGTCTTCCAATTAATAGTAACAGTGCGCATTCCTCGTGTCGCAATCCCCTTTAGTTTTGAAGGACAGACGGACACAAAGTGATCCTATAAGGGTTCTGTTTTTTTCTTTTTGAAGTATGGAAATATTAAAAATTTATAAATGTTTGAAATATTTATGTAATTATAGTACATAATAGCTAGTAAAGTTAATTTTATTAATTTCCCATAAAGCCATTGCTTAATAGTATATTGTTGAGGTGGAAAAATAGTGGCATATTAATATTGTTAAATGTATACTTTAAATAAATAAAATATCTGGAATCGATACAACTTATAAATTTATTGATTGTCGCTGTGTGTGACGTAGTGATAAATTTCAATCAGTTATTAGAAGGAATTGCATGAGCTCTGTTTTGGAATTGACATTTATTTATTTATTTAGACTTTAAGCACATACAGTTGTACAAAGGGGACTTAATGCCAGTGGCATTGTCTACCAGTCAACCTTGGGATGACGCAGAAATAAAAATTGGGAAGGTGCACAAAATAGTGATCTAAAAAATTATAATTGAAAAGTAACGATATTACATATACGTAATTGATTAATATACAAAATACATTAGGGTTATATAAATAAATACATATATAATGACACCTGACACGGCTAATGAGAAAACTCACACAATATGCAACAGAGTGAGCAGCTTAAAGATGACACCGATATAGTACCATTTCTGCCATTATAAGTATTCGAGCAAAATATAGTCCATCATGTGGTTTGACGGAGAGCTTACAATTTTATTATGGATGAATTTTAGCCAATCCTTGCGTTTATTCCAGTGACGTGTCCTCAATCCCACCTATTAAAATTAATTAGCTTACCTTGGACAAGTTTTTCAAACAGGTTCATTAATTTCTCAAAAAAATAAAAACGAAGTGACCCAATCACAATCTGCTTAAAAGAGGACAATGTATCGTCTTTCAACTTTATGAATTATTATTCATTCATTTAAAATTCAGTGAATTCTTCATTTTGGCCTACGTACATGACGTGGATGATTTATTCCTTTTCTTATCCTTAAATTAATCGCGAAAGTACTTTTTTGGAACTGGCATGTAACACGACTTGTGGGAAATCTCGATGCGTGCCAGAAATAATAAAAAGAAAAAGAATTTTCTTCACAATAAATTCTTTGTAACATTTTATTACTTTGAGTTTATTTTTGCCTCTTATAAAGAACCGTTTGAACGCTTAAAATACTAGCAATAGTGGTTTAGAGTAAATATTCAATACAAGTAATATACAAGTTTTGGCCCAAGTTGTAGCATTTAACTTTACTAACAAATGTAAATAAATCAGTTCTTGACCTCTGTCCAGTCCCAGCTCC
>JAOCPS010447743.1:0-11895 GCA_025505425.1 Graphium colonna
GGTTTGGAGGGTTTGAGGAACCCTATAACCTCTGCGTTCTTCCACTCTGTGGGAAAGAAGCCTTCGGTTATTGCCGCCTTCTATATTACGACTAATAATTGGATGATGGCAGTGGAAAGGAGTTTAGTCACCTTATTGGTCACGCCATCAGAGCCTGGGGCTTTACGTGGTCGTAATTTTTTAAAGATATCCTCAATTTCACCGCAAGTAACCGGGGAAACGCGTAACGGCTTGTATGCCTTTTTTACTGCTGTGTCGTCCACCTGTCGGAGGTGGTGCTGGTCAACCGGCAGTAGACTTGGGGTACACTGAGTCTCGAGACTGTCAGCCAGGCATCCGGCCTTCTCTTTATCTAACATGGCAGGCGTATTGCCTGGCCGATTGATCGGAGGCAAGAAGAACATCCGTTAGACGATAGACAATCAGCATTAAAAATTGCTAATGATTAATAACAAAAAAATTGCTAAAGCAATGATTGCATGTTTGATTAGAGACAAATATTCTTTTAGCCAATATTCAATTGAATTAGTATCTAGTATTCGGAAAAATTGATCCGATAAAATATTTCTGCATATCCTTAAATAATTATCAAAATTATCGAAAATCTATGATAGGTGCAAATTATTTTATAAAATGTGCAATTTTTATAAGCCGATCGTCGAAATATGCATTATTAATTGATATATCGGTGTTTCAATAGAGTAATTTGTCGTAAATCTTAAAAAAATTATGACAAATTCAGCGGTGTGCAATAATTTTTATTTATATTTTCGAAATGTGTAAATTGAGAACTATATCCTCACATTTTTTACATACTTTTATAATTACTTTGGTCGGCTGGGGGGTAGTCGGTGTGATATGCATAACTTCTTACAATATATCCTATAATTTTTTGTAGTGAGTAAAATACGAATTTTGTAGTGACTAAAATATAAAAAGCTGATGATGACAAGAATATAAATGTAAAAATAGATATATTAAGAAAATAGTTTATGCAACGAATACTTAACGAATAAGGAAGTAACCCTACGTTAGCTCCAACAACTTTCTCCATTTATCATTAAATCTAATTGATTTCAACAACTAATTCACATCGCCATGCAACATTATTTCTTTACTTGCAAAATACAAAAATATTAACATTATTTATTTTAACGTATCACTAGTTCGGACTTATGATAAGCAGTAAATCTTTAACAAAAATATGTTCCCGAATGCAATTTCGTAAAATGCACTTTTTCCCCACTACACAGTCTCTTATTTGTTAGTAATATGGCTTGAACCCGACCACTCTGAAAGCTGTTTTGGAATAACCTGGGAGCAGATGACCTCCGTACATTAAGTGAAACGACGTAACTGATCTACGAAAATGATACAGAGACGACGCTTCGTATTACAAGATATTGGTTCGAACTTGGCTTGGATCGCAACCGATAAAAGGTCCATCTACAGGAATAGAGCACAAAATCTCAATTTGTAATTATTCTGGTAACTTTTATGTCCGAAAGTTTTGTCATTTCTGTATTAAATTTGAATTTAATGTTATGCTAATTTACTAAGTACAATTGGCTTAGTTTATGAAATATAAACAAACGTTATCGCTACCTGGCTGTCACTCGCTGCTTAACATATTTGTAATATTCTGTAGTCGCTTGACATTGACGTTACGAACAAAACGCACGGATTATGGTTTCTACTGTAGTTTTTTTTATATAAGATTAGGCAATTATGTTACGAGTAATAACAAAATCTCCTGGTGTAGTATCTAAGCTGCGTTTAGATAAAGTGAAATTCCCCGAAAAATTTAAGGGAACCATAGTGGAAAGATGGGCTGATTATTGGAAAAACCTTTTCTTTGACTATCGTCAAATGTTTCAAGATTTACGAAGTGACATTCAAGAACAACCAAAAAAGGCTTTTAAATGGGCTGCTGGGCTTACTTTGGTATATGCCTTGGCACGGAATAACCCTAGTGAAGTTGATTTTAAGGACAGTTTAAAACGTATTGAAAATGAAGTTATATTACTAACAGAGGAATGTGCGAATCCAAAATCGGTTGAGCATCTTGGTTTTCTTGACAGGAGCTACAATGAAAGAGTTGTCCATTATAGAAATCTTGGCATAGCATCTATAATTTATATGTCTGAAATAAATGAGAATTGTGATTTATATAAATCTCAATGTTCCTATTTACAGCCTACAATTTTTAGCTTTCCTTCAAGAATAGTGGACATAGGTTTTGCTGGCAGATGGTGGAATATTTATATTAAAACAACTAATTATGATGTTAACTTATAAAATGTGTTACTGTAGTTTCTTTTTGTAAATATTAAAATAGAGGTGAATTATTTTGTTTATTCATTTGAATTTCAAGTACTTACTATAGATATATATAAAATTTAGACTTGGGTACTTACATAAGATTTAAAAATGTTATAATTATGTCTGGCCTGTTATTATTATCAATTTGGTCAGCCTCAAGGAAATATGTCTCACTTCTTTCACATACCATACATATGCACCATCTTTGTATGATTTTCACTCTGAGATCTGTATGTTCAGATGTTTACCTAAGGTTTTCAATTAATGATATTTTCTATTTTGATTTGACTATATGGTAAATCTGATTAAAAGTAACTGGTCACATAGAAAACCGTTTAATCACAAGGTACAAAGCTACTGGCTTTTTTTTTCAACTTAAAAGGATTTGTAGATAATTTGTTATATAATAATATGATAAAGAAAAATAAAAACTGGTTGAATATCGAGGAGTAATTATATTTTGTTTCTTCCTAACAATATTACAAAAATTATACATATAAAAATTGAAAGCTTTACACAAATTATTTCATGCATGAAATCTATCCTAAAATGCAAATCTAAAAACATAATACTAAATGAACCCTGAAAATGTACAATATACTCCTCTATAAACACTTACAATATTGAACACTATCAGTTGTGAAAAAAGAAAACAGTAACAAAAAAGTTCTCTGCTATTAAAAAAACATTGCTAAAAGAATTAGTACACTTTTTTATCTCCCCTAGTAATTATTTGGTGCTAATTATTAAATTAAATTTAAACTTTGAACCAAAATAATTTCATGTGTAAAAAAATTCAAATAATACAAGTTCTTTTAAAATCGGAACATAAATCATGCCTTTAGGGCAAAGCTAATCATTTCATTTATATAATAACATTAACTAATTCAGTGTTACCATACATGGGCAGAGCAATAAAAAAAATTAACTTTCACACTTCAAAAATAATTAAAAAATATATATGTATAATCATTGATTTTTCAAAGTCTTTAAAGCAAAATCATTCTTTAGTAAAAATAAAAAACAACCGACAAGTTGATTACAATACTTCAAAAGGGGAAATAAAATGTTACAGAGGCATGATAAATTACCAGCATCATGTTAAATCAATAACAATATTTCTTATCAATATTCAAATTTGTATGGAATAAAAAAATTTACATGTAAAAAGTAAACAATTTAATGCATGGCAACACAGTTCAATGGTTCCAGCCTTATAATGTATGGAAAAAGGGCTAATGTAACAAAGCCATCTAGTCATCGGACACACCACATCAAAAACATTTAAGAGACATGCTCAAAGCTTTTATTAATTATAGCACATACATATAGACAATATGGCATACATACATACAGTCTTACTAATAGGGTTGTGCAATACAACACAAATTTCTAAACAGAGATAGGAATACCTGTTTGACTCTAATAAAAAAATGTTTCTTTCAATAGTATAATACAAAATATTACCGGTTTGAACAAATTAAAATGTAAGGTACGTAAATAATTTAATTCTATCACAATATTTCTCAGACTTCGCTTATAGTTACAGAGTGAAAACATTTTTATTATTTAGTATAGTAAGTAAACAATAGTGACTAAAAACATACATTAACATAATGTGTTACGGCAACACTCCATCACAGATAATACAACAACCACCCCTACACTGAAACGTCTATAAACTTGAGGTTCTAAATATCAAACATTAGTAACATCTTATACATTTCGAGGGACACAATAAAATTTTTCTATATATATAATATATATACGCAATATATATTGCGGCAGCATGTGTGTACTCTATCACAAAATTGTTCCCAAAACATAATAAGAATAACTAAAAATAACAAACACCGAGTCGCGGCAATTCCTTGATATTAGAAAAGATAACAGAAAACACTAATGACAACACACATGACACTGAATATTTTAGTGAACATTGACAAGGAAATATACTTTAAAGATCGAAATTCATGTCTTGGATGTCTGTTAGTACGGCGGATTTCACAAGAGCATAATGTCCTGCGGATGAAGTCCCAGTCGGTAGATTGCACCATCCAATTCATCATCAAAGAAGTCATCATCATAGTCATCTGTTGAAAAAAATTAACTTAATTTTACTGTATTATTTAAGTTAGCACCCATGATTGAGCAAATATTCAGTTATCATCATAATTATGTAATGAAATTTAGGGGAATAATTTTAAAGTGGGTCAAAAATTTCATAAATGAAGCGAGGATACTATGCCGGCAGCGAATTTATAGCCAGTTGGTGCAGTTCATCAACCCGATAAATTAGCCGCCAGCGCCTTGTACGCTAGGATGATGCTTTTCGTAACTAATTACTCAACTGTCGATTAAGTTTACTCAGTAGTCAAATAATAATTAATTTTAATATTAGTTTTATTCTTCATATACAATTCCCAAATCTAACTTTCTCAAATATTAAGTGACTCACCAATCACCTTATATATACCATTATATATTTAGAAGTGTGTAAGTCAAATTTCAGAGGTGGTAGGGCATAATAACTTTTCACAGCTTTTGCTGCACTTCTACGGCCGTACTCGCCCGGGGAAATACCATCGCCCTTTATAGAGTCTGCATAAAATGAAGTATGAATGACTTTTGGGGATACCGGATGGCCATGTTCACCCTTTTCTTTTCCTATTCCTATCCTCTCCAAATCCTTAATCCCAACCCCATCCTATCCAATAAACCTATAATATCCGATCTCGCAGGTTGACAACGCACCCCGCAACTCTCCAAATGTTGCGTTTGTCTATGGGCGACGGGATCGCTTACCATCAGGTGAACCGTCGTCTACTCGTTTGTCTTCCTTTCCATAAAAAAACATTTAAGAGATATAGTTTAGTTGATATAGAAATAATTACATTCTTGTTACTTTCTGATAACTTTTGTTTGTTTATAAATGATTCCTGTGATAATAGACCTATTTTTATCCTAATTTTTATATAATAGACTTTTGGTATACATACCATTATTTTATCCAAAAGTACAATTATTTTATTGGGACAATCCAATAGTTCTTGAGTAGCCATATAACATTATCATCCGTGAACCGACTTTACAGACAACCAATTTTTTTTTGCTTTAGAATTTTTTCATAGCTTATTATTTAATTCTTTTTTTAAAACATAAGCTATAATTAAATCCTGATTTGTTTTTAAGTAAGAATGATTTAGTGTGTTAATAAGTTTTATATGCAGGATGAATGATGAGTTACTAACGATATTAACGAACACTCTTTTACATACTTGAGTGTCATCATATTTATGTAATAATATGAGCCAAAATTTTTCAATAGATAAAGTGTAGCTACTCGGCGCTGCGCCTGATCAGCTGACATAAATCGACGCGCTCGTGCCATGTCTGTCAGGATGAACAAGCATTTCGTCAATAATTATCTTTTGATTATACATATTCACGTTAAAAAATTAATTACGTTATTTATGCTCATCTGAGCCAGACACGGCGGTGGCCGTGGCAAGACGGAAGGCGGAGGGGAGCGACGGCCTCGCGCGTACCATCTGAACTCTGCAGCCACACTTATTTATTTGAAATTTTGGCCCATAACTACGCCTCTAATTTTATTACATAAATATGATGACAATCGAGTACTGGGTGCTCTGCTTTAATATCGTAGGCGACTCACCAATTGTCTTGTATATAAAAGAATTACACTAACCCGGTTGTATCCAATCCAAGTCATCATGGTCATAGAAATCATCAAACGATTCATCTGAGCTGTCATCGAATATGTGATCTATGAAATCTGGACGAAGATGAGGATTGCAAAGGTCGTCTTCATTGTTGACTGTCAGCATTCTGTGCACTGGTATTACCTGCGTAAAAAGCTAACAATTTATTCCTTTCTATTACAGTATTATTATGCGATTTGATGATTTTGTTGATGCTGTAGCATAAAATGACAATGCCCATTTTTATATGGGATACACTATATCAAATTGCATTAAGTATAAAGTTTTATTTTAAGAGATTATACTTATTACACTAACTCCTACAAAAATTCTTATCATAAAGAAAACCTGGGTTTCAGAACTTTTTAAAAATTTGCATACTACATCTCTTTGTCCAATTGTGTAAAAGTCATGTACTGTCACTGTTTTATCCAACTTCCCAGGTTAACAACGCACGCACAACTCTTTGGATGTTGTAGATGTCCTCGGGCGACGGGATCACTTAAAATCAGGTGAACCATTTTTTCGTTTCGTCTTCCTTTCACGCCATTAGATCTAGAATAACAAATTACTGTAATTCGGGCGAAATCGAACTTTATTTATACAAAACGTGCGTACGTTTCATATAAATTAACGCAGTTCTAATATTTTGTTGACTTTAAATTCATGAGTTGCCTTCAATCCTGTTGCGAAGTGACGTCGCTTTAAGACGACTTAATCATTACATTGAATCTTGTAGCTTAACTCAATGCAATAAGAGTTTTATTTCCATATAGTGAAAAATGACAGTTCGAAACTATTAAGTTACTCACATCAGCTGTAGCCGCTGGCGTTCCAGCTACCATCAGGACCAACTTCCTAGGATGCGCTTGCAAAGCTCTCACGGCTGCCTCGAGTATCTCTTCGGAGACCGTATCGCAGCCGCACACGTCCACGTCCTGCATAAAGTCCAAGTAATATATTCATTCAGTTACATAATCCGACTATTGATCAAAAACCTATTATTATAGACAATACATTCTTTTTCAACCCTAGATTACTAAACTATCGTAAAATTTACGATGGCAAAATCATGATACCTGGAAAAAACAAAGTCCACATCGTTCTCGCGTCCCCCGCTTCATTGTACCTTCCTAATATCGTCTGTCAGTTAGCTACGCGCATTCATTGTGGCCGGATGTGATTTGTGTATTGAGTTATATATAACGTGTCGTAAAATCTACGAAAGTTTTGTGTTTGCGTAAGTTTTGATCGAAGGCAATTGGAGTTATTGGAGGCGGCTGAAGATAACGAGAGCGCACAACAGCAAGGGATACTGAGTGAGTCAGAAGACAATTTAGAAGTGGACGAGTATCAGCTGTTTATCAGTGATTATGATGAAGGATACAGTCTTCGAAATCGCTGACGCTGTTATGGAATATCACAAAAAAAAGATACTCGCATCGAGCTCATCCTGATGCGGCAATTATGCAAGAATCAAATTCTAGAAAAACATGCGCCTTTTGGCCGTTCTAAAAATATGTAAAAATTAACTTTTCTTTTCCCATCCCTTTCCCCTCCTAAATCCCGACCCCATCCTATCCAATAGACCTATTCTATCCATGTTCCCAGGTTGAAAACGCACTCGCGACTCTCCGGACGTTATATATAGACCGTTATATAGGACGTTGCGTGAGTCTATGGGCGGCAGGATCGCTTACCATCAGGTAAACCGTCCTTTTCATTAAAAAAAAATATAAATTGTTACTAAGGAAAAATAACTTATTGGGCGCGCGTAAGGCTGTAGTATATGTAGATGTCTATTAAGAAATAGGCATTGGTGACAGAAGGGTGAAAATATAGGGCTGAAAGTATTTTTAATGCCACATAATAAAAAAAATTCAAAAACGTTATAGCTAGCTTCTTGGATGGATAATTTTTTTAGAAAAGATAATATATTACTTGTAACTTTAAAAAAGGAGAAATTTGTCATTTCAGTTATTAAAATGTATGTTCAGGCATGACTCTGTCAGATAGAAATTGAT
This sequence comes from Graphium colonna, assembly GCA_025505425.1. Lineage (NCBI taxonomy): Eukaryota > Metazoa > Arthropoda > Insecta > Lepidoptera > Papilionidae > Graphium > Graphium colonna. The sequence continues at coordinate 8,069 of JAOCPS010447743.1, forward strand.
TTTCAAAATTCTTTTTTATTTGAAATAATATAGTTACAAGGTGGGGTCCTCCTGTATGATTTTCATGAAAATCCATTTAATATTATTTTATGAAAATAAAAATTTATTATAAATGTCAACTCCTAAGAAGAAATATCAAGTCTCTATAAAATAAAACACTTGTATTGTATGCATAGATAAACTCACCCTTAATAAATGGCACGAAGACAAACAAAGAGAGAATGGCTGGGACGATAATGCAGAATTTCCTCTAGAAGTCAGTATCTTCAAGTTGACCAGACATGACGCTTGGGAGAGTCCGTCATCAGTAATGGAGGCCAGGTAGGACACGTCGAGGTTGTAAATTTTCGGGCAATGGCGACAGACGGCCGCTAGACCGTCGTCGCAGACGCCTTTCGATGGATAAGTGCCTGGGAAAAAAAAATATGTCTTGTTAAATATGTATAATGTAAGATTTTTACCCATATTTATTATATTTTAATCACTCTACTAAGTAAAATAATTCAATTCTCTTAACTTTTTATTTTTTTTGTCATCTTAAACAATTATTGTTACTTTTTAGACAACATGTTTCCATTCTGATAAAGAAGTTATGTCTATTTATTAAAGTTGTGTTTACCTTTAATTTGAGTACATACATAATAATATACTTCATAGTTTAGAGAAATGTAATGTTTTGTTTAGTTGGTAAGCCTGTTAAAAAAATTTGTCTATACAGGGTCCCTTTCGATATTTCAGAAAATATTATCAACAACAAATATAAAATGACCACAGAGTAAACTTCGAAGATGAACAATTAGTAACGTAAACCCATGGGCATCCTAACGGACATGGTGCGGGCTACCGCTTCTTCGGGTCGATGAACTGCGCCAACTGGCCATATGTTCGGTGCCGGCATTGTATCCAAGCTACATTTATTTTTTAGTAAATTTAGTCGAAAACTGTGCCCTCAATTTTATTACATAACTATAATGACAACAGAGTGCTTTCCTTTAATATCATTAGTGAGTCACCCTTTACATTAAAAGAATTTATGAAATCTAATAAGAGTTCCTCAGGCCCTTCTATCCAAGTGATTTGCTAGTTTTTTTTTTAATTTGAAGGTAATTGACGCCTAGATTCATCATGTAACATTGGAAGTTATTAAAATTTATAAGATATATGAAAATTCGATTTCCCTATACAAATTTCGTACATTATATAATATATGTCAAATTTTTATACTTATGCTGCAATAATTTGATTTGTGTTTTACGAAAATGTTAATGGATTCAAATTGGTCCATCTGTTTAGGATGTATGATGCCTCAGATAAACACATAGTGGTCAAACTTATAACAACCCTCTTTTTACTTCGGGAATATTAAATATAAAGTCCTTCTGACCGAATTACGGCCACGGTGGCCAATCTAATCTGAGATTAGCCCACTGCGCAGGAGATATTATAGTTCACAAATGTACGCGCAAACAGGTGCACTCTCTGTTCCTTTACTCTCATAGGCCGATGGGACGGATATCTGACACAACCGGAGAGAGATCAGGCGCAGGACTTTTTACATGCCCATCCGACGCATGAATCATCCTTCTTTTTAGGTAATCGGGTGATCAGCCCGCATTGCCCTAATCCAACCAAGAAACAATAATACAAAGTCAGAGTCTATCCCACGACCTCCGGATTATAAAGCAAGGGCCCATACCACTAGGCTACGGAGGTGGTTGAATTAAATATTTAAATACCATATAGATATCATATATACAAAGTGACTAGTGGGTCACTAACATTATTAAAGGGAAGCCTCTGTATTCGGTTTTTATCATTAATATGTCCTAAAATTAGGAGCATAGTTTTTTTTTTTTTTAAATTAAACAACTTTACGGATTTTATCATGGTCCTACCCGTGACCATGAACGCTGTAAAGGGTTCGAAACTTCAAGTGATAAAATTTAAAAATAAACCGCGATAAAATCCGTAAAGTTGTTTAATTTAAAAATGTCTAATATTCGCGTAAGTCTCAGAAACAAAACAGGAGCATAGTTTTTGACCAAATTTAATCTAATAAAACACCGAAATTTTCTCAAAGAACACATGGCCAGTTGGCGCAGTTCACCGACCCGAAATAGCGGCCGCCCGCGTCGTGTCCGCTAGGATGTCCATGGGCTTGGTAATTAATTATTCAACTTTCGATAATGTTTACTTTGCTGTCAATTCATATTTACTACACTAGTTGTTACTTCACTCTTAATATATCATTCCCACATATATCGTCCTCAAATATCAAAAGTGAATCATTAGTTACCCTGTATATACTGACACCTTATAAATAAATCTAATCTAAAACCAGTTAAATTTCTTACCTGGCAAAACATTCTTAGTCGCATTGCAGCTGGATATATTTAGAGACTCGAGTTTAGGACAAGTACGGGCTATTTGCTTGACCACAGTATTAGTAATGTAGACGTTCCGACTAAAGTTTATCACCTTCAAATCCTTCAGAGTGGACAGAGCTTCGCAGAACTCCTCAGTTTCATATCTATTGAGGCATATGTCTATCGATGTGTATTCACTTAGGGAAAGTTCGACTAATCTCGGCAGCTTTTTCATTATGAGGGGCACTATCTTCCATATTGTGGTTGGACACATGTCTAAACGGAGTGTTGTTATTCTTGGTATTGTGTCGATGGCCGAACATAGGACTGCTCCTTGAAGACTATAACAGTTGTAGAATGAGAGAGAAATGAGTCTTCTGTTGTTGGCACCCGTTAGAAATAGTCCGGTCACATGTGTGTTGTTCGCAACGATCAATCGTTCTATAGGTGTGTCGCTCTTCACTATTTGCATTAGGCTGCTATCGTTAATCTGTGAAAAATAACACATTCGAACATTATCTATACTGGTATTATAAAGTTGAAGATTTTGTTTGTTTAATGGGCTAATCTCACTAACTGCTTGTTCGAATTGAAAAATTCTTTTAGAGTTGCATAGCCCATTTATCAAAGAAGGCTTTGGGCTACATAATACGACATTATGACCAATAGAAGCAGAGCATCAATAAAAAGAGGAAAACTTTACGCGGGAGCAACCGGAGGGAGCAACTAGTTTATATAAAGTACTTCAATAATGAATTCATGAATAAATATTTACTTTCATAATAATATTTTAATTGCACATAAATAATGGCAACAATGTAATATCAACATTCTAGAATTTATATAGTGCAAATGGCAACATGCCCATTAGGAAGCGACAGGGGTGACTATTTGGTATAATTTTAATCCCCATATTGATACCTTAATTTGCAAACCAGCTCACTCCACATTTGTCAAAAACATGGAGTTTGCAAAGGCATGATTTGCAACAATTTAAAATCATACGTTATTAAAATTCTGTATGATGAATATGATTCTTTTTTGTATTTTTGCTTGAAAAATATTATAATTTTTTATGGTACCCCTGACAAAATTACTGAAACAGAGTTAGCTGGTTTACAAATTAAAATATTGTATGCATAATACAAAAGTGACCACTTTTGAGTCATCATGTAATTTTAGCTTTTTTCTTCTTCAAAACAAGTCAAAAATGCAACATTAAAATATTTAAAAAAAAATTGCATCAATTAAAATTTTATATTTTAGTTTAATTCATTAAAACGATTAAGCACAAGTATTTATTAATATTAAAAAGAACAATTATCGTTGCAAATTTAAAATTGCGTGGCGGAAAAAGATATTATTTCTTTTTTTATTAAATAAATAAGTGCGGCGTATGATCGACAATACGTCAACCCTTCGAGCGTCACTCCACCTTGTCTGTCTCACTCCTGCGTTGCG
>JAOCPS010447964.1:0-11894 GCA_025505425.1 Graphium colonna
ATTGTGTAACGGACTTCCGACGGAGCTAAGAAAAGATCTCAAATATAAGTGATTATTTTTTTACATTTTTATAATGTGGTATTACAAAATAAAACCGTTTACACACACACAAATCACATTTCTAGGAGAACTCAGCGTTAATAAACACATACTTAATTGTGATTCAGTTTATATGTTTTCGAAAATCAGTCCAGTTTTTTTTTAAACGAAAAACAATCCATTTCTTTTGTAAATTTCCTTTTCTACTTGGCAAAGAAATGTTCAACATATAACTTAATATAATATATAGCTTTATTAGCATGTGCTTAAACCTGATGTTATTTAATAACAATAATATTATAATAACGGTTAAAAACACCCATAAAAAAAAAACAAGTAAAATATTGGTTTTTCTTTAAGCTAAAGAAAAAAAAATATGATCTTATATAATGTATTGGGTATAATTCGTATTGAAACATATGTATTTTATTATGACCTCAAGGTTGTTTTGACGGTAATTTTTGGCAGGAAAGCTTTTTTATCTCGCAAACAGTTATTTATTGACCATCGAAGTAAATTATAAACTAATAATAAATGAATAAATTATTCACTGGCCTCGCAAAACATTATTCAGCTACAAGCCTTTCTTTCATAAAAAAGATAAGATGATCTGTGTGTGGAATGGTCAACAAAAATTTTGCGTCAATCGGTTCCAGTAGTCTTAAATATCTATGACATTCGATAACAGCTGTGTGAATGGCTTTTTTATCAAGAAAAAAAATTTTTTTGAACATTAAAAAAATGGCTAAACAGTACCGAAAAGAATCTTAGCCGCAAGTTTAGTATTTAGCTCAAAGTACTATAAAAATATACTAAAAAAATGTGCTTAATAGCATATAAGTACAGTTTATTTTACTATTATATTTTTTCGGAACACTATGATTATTTTGATGTTTATGTATTTCTAGATTCATATAAACTATTCGAATGATTTTATATTAATATACATAAGTAATATAATAAAACATGTGTTGAGAAATTTTAAAATTTTGAAAAACTTACGTATTATAGATAAAATTTTGCTTATTGGAAAAAATAATTTTACTGCGGTAGAGCTACTTCTGCAATTGCACGAATGTATATAAATTGTCTATAATTCACGCTCATCCGGGACGAACTGCGGCATCGCTAAAGACCGGTTTACACTACTAATTGTACTATTTCTACTAATAATATTGCAGTTACACTAAAAAGGAATTGACTTAATACACCTGATGAGTCAGTTTTATGTTTGTATGCTGCAATCACTGGAACTATCAGCGGGATTTAAATTTTTTTGTATTAGATTAAAAACTAACATTAAGGGTCTGTTCAAGGTATGCAGGAAAGAGATCTCTTTCTGGGATCAAGCTCGCCTTTGTACATTAATTTTATATTTATGTTTTTTGTGTACTATTAAGATTAAAAATATAAGCGTTGTGTGCCAAGTATCATAATATAAACGCCAGGGAAAAAACTTTTAAAGTATTTTAAGGAATGTTGAGGTGACGGAGGAACATTAAATTTGGTGATAAACATATTAATATTAATAATAAAAATATAAAGCGGACTACCAAGGCGTTTGTGCATTGCATTAAAATGACTCATAAACCTCAAATATATCAGTGATTTCTTCTTTATTATGCATACAACATCAGCCTATCGCCTTCCACTGTTGGACGTCAGCTTTCCCGAAAGCATGCCAACTATCCTGGTCCTAGGCAGCCCAACTGAACTGAACCAACTTTAATAAAATTTTGTCCTGTTTGACCTAACTTGAGTGGCAGAATAGTTTACATCTCCATTTGTGTTTTTATTGTTAACTATTTGTTTATTATATGCCAAAGAAAAACCTCGATATAGATACGAAAAACATGTCACAAAGCGCAACGATTTTTTCACAATAATATTAACGCGTGGAGCAGCATCAAAAATTTCTATAAATCGTTTTCAAATTTGACCTCAAGTTCAAATCCCAATCCGGTACATTTTAATACATCCTACATCGTATCCATCTTTACACGTAAATAATTATTTCACTGTATTTAATAGTTTACTGCAATATAATTTGTATACCTTAGCGACAGCAACGCGTGGACGGGGGTCTACTTGTAAACTATAATAATTAAGCTTGAATTTCGACAATTTCGGGACCTCTAGTTAAATTAGATTGTCGCTTCTCGCAGCTAGTTTTTACATAGCCAAACGAGCATAGTGTAACTCGATCTATCACTTGACATCGGTTGGATCAACTCGTTTACCACATTCTTATAAAAAAAAAACTACATTTTTTATCAAATTCAGCTCGACACAGCTCAATTGCAACAACATTCCGTATACGGATATCCTAACACTGTTTTCTTCATCTTCTCTTTTCAACGATGCAAATCGGCGCCGACGCATGGATCGTGAACACATGAATTATTGATAGATAACTGAGATATATCATGAATATATTAGCTTAATTTATATGTATTTCGATCAGCGAAAACGGTACAATCTGAATGTTTATTTTCATTGTGTAGCAGCAAGATTTTCATATAGCTTCCGTTACTTACATCGGCTACGGACTCAGCTCATCCAAAGCGGATTAATACAAGGCGATCGTAAAAATAGGATAGTCGGATCTATTCTTGCTTTAGATAGCGACAAAGTCCTCTTTGGCCCGGTCAAGGAATAGGATAATACCAATGAGAACGCAGCAGCCGTAAGCAGAAGCAATTTCTCAGAGTATCGTTCTGTTAAAAAAAAAACAAATTGATTAGTATGAATATATTGTCTGGATTTCTTCTTTCACAGAAAAGGGTTAGGAACGAGCTGATCCTAAGAAATAATGTTTGTCTATCGACACCATCAAACTAGAACGATTTCACTTACGTTACTTGTAACATTGGAAAGTAAAACGAAAAAAGGAAAAAGGAATAAAAAAAGAAATAAAGTCCTCATGACCGCATTTCGGACACAGCGGGCAATCTACTCAAAGACCAGCCAATTACGCAGGACATATTATAGAGCACAAGTGTAAGGCACACGGGTGCACTCTCTGTTTGTTAAGTCTCAAGGCCCGATGGGATGGTTATCCGACATGACCGAAAGGAGATCAGGCGTAGGACCGACTTTTACATGCTCATCCGACAAGCAATCGGGTGATCTGCTCGCATTGCCTTAATCCAACCGAAAAACAATAACACAGTTATTATACACCCAGGGGATTCGAACCCACGACCCCCGGATTACAAAGAAAGGGCCCCTACCACTAGATATTTAAGAAAGAATACAGATAATAAAAGAAGAATAAAAGAAGTTGACATCCCAGTTGTCAACTCTTCCCACAAAAAATCGACACAAGTTTATCAGTCAATACATTCTTGGCAATTTGATACACGTAAAACCAACGTAGTGCGGGCACGAATCGAGCTTATATTTCGCAAAAGCCATTGTTTGAAACCCTCCAAGGGTTTGAGGGTGTAGAAGCATCCGATATCTTGCAAATATTTTGTCCCCAAATATTTAACTTTTTCCCTTTTTTATACATTCCGTAAAGTTACGCGGATACCGGATACTTTAAATTGAACAACTTTAAGGATATTTTTTGGTTCAATTTTAATATTTATTGGCGATGTATACTTTGCAGCATTCATGGTCATGGGTGATTGACGTCCTAATCTCACTTGTTAATTCGGGCAACCATCAAGGTGTTTAGTCTTTAATTTGCTGTTCTCTATAAACTTATTAAAAGCGTTGATAAAATAAATTGCAATAATTTTAGAAATTTTTGTCTGTTTATGAAATTGTTCTCAAAGTCTGCATAAACCATTGGACAGATTTAAATAATCACTATAATAATGGCTTTACACGGAAACATTTTTAATTTATATGTTACACTAAAGTAATAAGTCAGGAGTATATATTCCCATATATTACTCTATATTTAGGAATATATATATTATATTTTTTATAGAAAGGAAGACAAACGAGTAGACGGTTCACCTGATGGTGCGCAATCCAGTCGCCCATGCCACTGAAGTACCAGCGACTTTTCGGATGTCGTGCGTGTCTATGGACGACAGGGTCGCTTAACATCAGCTGAACCGTTAGCTCGTTTGTCTTCTTTTGAAGAAAAAAAAACATTCGACATTCAAAGTTACGCGAACTGTAGAAAAAGAAACAACGTTATAACATCCTCTTGGGTTATTTTTCATTCCGACGTTCAAGTAATTAAACTCGCTCGAACTCTGTTCCCCGTCAAATAACATTCTTAGACATTCGGCTTTTCTTACGTTATTACAACTATAACTTGCGGCAGTGGAATTTGAAGGAAATTAATTACACTTTACAGTAGCAGTTCCCGACCCCGCTCCGTTATGTTCGCGAAATTAGAACTTGGAACTAAATTTTAATTTCGACGGAATTTTAATTGTGCTTTCTCAATGTTTAGTTTTATTAAAGTTCCGTTTACATAATTTAATAATATTAAAAAGACAAACTTATTTTTTTGGTTCTATGGTGAAAGGATGTTCTATTTTTTATGGATAAGCAGGCAAACGAGCAGGCTCGACTGATGTTATGTGATCAACAGCCGCGCCATCCGTGGACTCCTGCACCACCAGAGGAGTTAGAAGAGCGTTGCTGGCCTTTGAGATAAGAGTACGCTCGTTTTTGAAGGTCCCTAACTCGTATCGGTCAGGAAATAACGCTGGTGACAATTCATTCCACAAGGAAATTGTGCGTGGTGGGAAATGCCGGCGTTTGAAAATTTGTGGACTGCCAACCATTAGGGTGGTGTCGATGGAGTTGAATGGTTTTTCGCGTAGTACGGTGAGGCAAAAATAGCAGCAGATATTAATCCGAATAATTCGCCGAATAATTAGAGGACGCAAAGAGACGCAACGACCCTTCGGAGAATCAAGATATTAAGCCGACCGGAAAGAGCTTGGTCATCAACAATTCGGTCAAATGAAAGGAGCTAGTACTGAGGTGCTCCAGCCCAGAGATTAAAGCAGTATTCCGTTAGTGAGCGAACTTGTGCTTTATACAGTTGCATAAGGTGGGACGGCTGCAAATACTTCTTCGCTCTGCTGAGGACGCCAAACTTTTTTAAAGCTAGCTTAGCTTTGCCTCTCAAATGACCGCGGTATTGGACGGTAAAAGTTCTATATATGAATATATATGTAAATTTTATTTATGTTTAGCTGCTCCCAGCAGTTTCATACGCATAATTATTCCCCGTTTTAAAATATTTTTCATTGCTACTCCGCTTCTATTGATCGTAGCGTAATGATATATACAACTGAATAGTAATTTAACAATTTGCACAAATACTGCCTAAGATTAGTGCGTTCAAACAAACAAAGTCTCCAGTCTTATAATTATATAATTAATTAAACTCACTACATTATAAATTAAATTATTTATGTATAATTCAAAAGAAAATAAATAAAAATAACCATCTTATCATTAAATACAATTTAAATCAGATTTTAATGAGGTGGCAGAGCATAACATCTTATCACAGCTTTCGCTGCACTTCTACGGCCGCACTCGCCCGGGGAAGAACCACCGCCCTTTATAAAGTCGGCATAAAATAAAGTATGCATGACTTTTAGGGAATCCAGATGGCCATGTCTACCCTTTTTTTGCCCACTCCTTTACCTTACAAATCCATAATCCCGACCCCATCCTTTCCAATAAACCTATTCTATCCAATTTTCCACGATGAGAACGCACTCGCGGCTCTCCGGATATTACGTGTCTATCGGCGACGGGATTGCTTAACTTCAGGCGAACCGTTTGCTCGTTTGTCTTTCTTTTCATAAAATTGTAGGTTATTTTTTTATTATTCTATTCTATTTTTTTTTGATTACTCTCAAACATTACACGATTATAAAGCCTTAAACACTGAGGAGTAGGCTTTAGCTTAAAACAACCACAAAGAGAACGTTTGGATTGAATCGTTCACATTCATACCCATCTACGGAGACCGTGTTTAATAGGCTAGCCATTTGCATAACAGCCGCACGTTACAGAAACCGAGTGACTTAATGTCTCAGATAACGTTTCGTTGTACCCGTTGCTTCAGCTAGGTCAGTCGAAAAGCTAAAACAAAGAAAATCCAAGCTAAATGCTGACGAGTCCCTCTAAATATTTATCCTCTGCATTGAGTCAGCGAGCGCAGCGGCTCGTGAATGCGAGAGCCCAATTGCGAACACAGGAGCTTTGAATTTCGAACTTTAGAATTTATGAAAAGACCCGCGAACGCTTCCGGGACGGCCGGAGCGTAAAGATGGCGGACGGAACGAATGTATTTCGCGCCAATTTCGTATTTTACGGGCTTTTCAATTTTTATTTTCCTCTAATAGAACCTTTTAACTCTATTTCGTGTTATAATATATGCATATAAAGTTTAAATATGGACAATTTATTCCTTACCATTTAAAATGTGACAATATTGAAAGAGTACGAAATTATTTCGTACGAACTTCAATGTCCTCAGAATGTTTTATGGAAAAATTTACTTTGAAAAGTCAAGTATCTATAAAATTTTGTGCCTTTTTTCTATTTTTAAGGATGTTTTTAAATTTTGAAATTTACTGGCATTTCATATATACCATTAAAATTCTTTACAATTCAAAATATGACGATTAATAATTCAATGTCACGAGAGACAAAGTTATGTATGGTTCTAAAATATTTCGTACGGACTTCGGTATGTATTCTTAGAATATTTTATTAGAAAAAATTAAAGGATGAAATTTTGTCCTCTACTTCTTTTTTAGGGATGTTTTTCAACCGATTTCAAAAAAGGGTTCTCAATTCTCATTTAGACTGCACGTTATTTTTCCTAATTTCTCCACAAATTATGAAAGGATTTTAAAAATTCTTTTTTTTTTTTTCATTTGAAACGATATAATTTCGAGGTGGTTCCGTATTTTTTAATGAAAATCGGACCAATAGTTTATTTTTATACCAAAATAATAAAAAAAATATATAGTTTCACGAACGTTCGCCTCTAAGAAGTTTGAAGTCAGACATTTTATTACTTATGATTCTAATACTGCAATAATTAAAAAAAAAATAGAACGTCTGTTTTATTTAAACTGTTCAAGTTTAGAACAATTTGAGTTTATTGAATTAAATTCACATAAATATTTCATCCGCTTACTGAGAAAGTTGTTTCTTCCGTCAATGCATAGAGAGTAGAGGGCTCGACTTATTCATAATGTTAGCAAATAAAAATTATAACAGCCTAACTTTGTCAACACAAAATTGATATATATTTATAATCCATAATAAAAATATATTGGAATTTTTGTCTGTCTGTGAATCTATTTGCAAACCATTAGGTATATATTATTAAATTAAGAGAACCCAACAGGGATTAACAAATATAATGATTGAGGGTGCTAGGTTATATAATAAATTACCAAAACCAATAAAGGAATCGACTTGTACTGCTACATTTGAAACATCTTTAAAGTCATATGTTTTGGAAAATATTACAATAGATTAAACGACGAAAAGCACCTATTCACCCCCAATTCATTATTCATTGCTTTAAAATACTTCGTATGTTAATTCATTTCATTTCTTCAATTTTTATTTCGGTATTTGTGTATTTCTATTTGATTCTTTTTTATTTAATTATGATTCGAATTAATAAATATAGGAAAATAGTAACTTGCGCGTATATTGTTATTATGATAGAGCATGCTCCAAAATAATTATATGTAAATTAGATTTTAAGTTGCCTTATAAGTGAAATTTGTAATAATTTCTTTAGACAATAAAATATCTCTAAACCGAAAAACAACTATTATTGTTAAGGTTCACGGGCAGAAAATGCCATCGGCATAGTTATGTACGCCATCAATATGTGCATAAAATAATAAATAAATGCCTAGTATAAAACTGAAGACTTTGTTTTATTTTGGTTTTGAATGTTTCGTTGAACGGTTTAATTTGAGTAGCTACTGGTCGGAATTGAAAAGAAATTTTAGTGTTGGATCCATTTATCGAGGAAGACTACATAATTTTTTTTTCATTCACGCCATGACCAATATAAGCGGAGCATCAATGAAAATGTTACACTTTCCCGTTTTTATAGTTTCTTTTTTGCTGTACAGATGGCGGAGCGGCGTAAATTGTAAAAAAAATTCCGAGTTGGCACTCAGAAACTCCAAAATTTTAACATACAGAAAACATTTAGGAGGATCATCTTTACTAATATTAAAAAAGGTGGAAAGTTTGTGTGTACAAACAGACAAACTTTACGTTAGTTACTCCAAGACGCGAAAACAGATGGATAAAATTAGACATACAGATAAGTCACTAGCTGTGTTTATATAGAGGAGGTAAACGAGCCAGCGGCTCACCTGATGGTAAGTACTCCTTGCCGCCCATGGTTTCCCGCAACACAAGAGCGCTGCCGAGCTTTCGGAATTTAGCAGGAACTTAGGGGCCTTCTCTTGAAGGCCCCTAAGTCGTATCGAATAGGATAGATTATGAACTAAGTAAAAAACATCAAGGTGGGAAAATCGCTGGCAACAGTTAGTTCTGCATATGTGCCAACGAAACACATACCATGCCGCACAGTCAAATTAAGACACGGGTGATCAAATATTTGGTTTTCCTTTGGCAACGGGTGCAAAAGAAAAACCGTTGTTTACGCGAATCGCAATCCGGTCGCAGTCAACAAAACGAGAAGGTTTGGCTGATCTCCAATAACACCAGCGACCACTACTAATAAACAACAATAAAGGAAAGATTATTTTTATTTTTTCTTCAAAAATGTGCCATTTGAGCCAGCGGTACTGGTGTTAGGAATTTGACCTTTCAAAAAGTCTCATTTAATGTTTGCATTAAGTAAAAGATTAACGTTAAACTTGAACATACATACAAAATCATACAGGTACCATACACAATAATAAAATAGCTTAAAATGTAAAGATTAAGGCAGATAATCTCCTTAACATCTTAACGCGATGATATGCCTTTTTGAGCACTAACATTAATTAAATTTTAACATTATTTTATAAAATGTATGTCACTAAATATAACCTTAGAGTATATGTGTAACATAGAGTGCTGACATTGTTTGTTGCGCGTTGTGTCAAGCAAAAGCAGCTGGGCGTAGTTTTAAAGTAAAAAAAAATATATTTTTTACCTTTACTATCGCCCCTTAAGAAGTGTCAATTTACGAAATCATTCCTGTTATGTTCCGGTACGTTACTTATGTGGTCGTTAAAACTGTTTGATACTATTTTAAAGAGATTTTGAACAGCAGACTGTCCACCTCCGTGTCTACGGTTCACCATCGCATCGGTGACCAACGCTCTATGGTATATATACTCTAATAACTACTGACAAGACGTCCATATAGATTTAGTGACGGGGAATTGTGCGAGAGCTATTCAATATGCGACCTCAAATATATGGAGACCTGCGGCTACTGTGCAACGTCTCGTCAGTGACCACCATAAGAGTGAAACAAATAATTTCTACTTAAGCTCTAAAATTTTGCGTATTTTGTGTCAAAAAATCGATCTACACGAGTGTTATGTCCCGATAAAGACACTTTTACAAAATATTTTTATATTAATTATTCATCATTACAATACACATAAATAGAAGCAAAGTATCCGAGCGTAAAACATGCGGGTTTACATTATTAAAATGTTCTTTACATAAATTTACATAAACTTGATTCAAGTAAATTATTATATAATATTCTTCCTCCTTTGAAATAATATCATATAACTTTAAACTTTTAAGATATAACTTTTAATGTTGCACACAAACTTACATTTTATGTTTGACTTTATATATTGGGAGTAGAGTCAGAGTACAGTCACGTGCCTTACCATAAAATATTATAGGGAGGTGGATTGACATGCTGCATACATCACGACATAACGAAAATAGATTTATCCCTTGGCCCTAAAATGTCATTGTAGTCTTTAGACAACTATTTTGACACAGTAGTTCAGTTGTAAGGCTCGACGCAGATAGTCGTCGATACGAATATAACAATTAGCAAGTATGAGGTAGCATTAGTCTACGAATATTTTCATGTTTATGTATTTTCACCTAATTTGATATAATAAAAGTACAAATTGATTATGAAGGGAATGAACCGACTTCAAGGATTAACTTTTCTTCACAGAGTTCTTTTCTTATAAAGTGTGTAAGTTTTATCCCAAACTAAAAGTGATAGAATATAGCTCTAAGTTAAACCCCTTTTAATAAACAAATTTATTATCACAGAAACAAAAAAACCGTGTCGTGTCGCGGGACACCAGATAGGAACGAAGTTCCTAATTTAAAAAAAAATATTACCTTCAAGTTCTTTTTATTTGAGGAAAAAGAAAATAATAATTCATTATAAGTTTTAATTATGATTTTTTAAGAGATAAAAATAAAAAATATTTTTTTTCCAAAATTATCTTAACACCCGTCTTTTGTTAACAATGATTTATTAAACAAATATAATAATAATATACAAAGAAACAACTATTTAAATGAATAAGATATAATATAAAAATATAAATAAAAAACAAATACATAATAATAATAAAAAAATTGTCGGACCATTGTAAAAGTGTACCCCCCTATAAGATAAAAACTATTTTATCAAATCAGTTCATAAGTTGCGGAGATGTGTGCGACCATTCCCAATTTTTTTTTATTTTCATTTAAAAAACAAACTAATGAACCGATTTTTTTTGAAAATTATATAAGACTATCTACCGAAGAATGCTCCATCATATAAATTCAAGATACGCGCACAAATACATAAAATGTATTATATTATTTTAATATAAAAGAGAAACTACAGAACCGATTTTCCTGAAAATTTACTGTGACCAGTCCGTAAGAATCCTATAACATAAAAAATAATTTTTAAAATCTCTTCATAAAATGACGGAGATATGCGCGAACGTACATAAAAAGAAACATTCAAATTGAGAACCTTTGTCCTTTTTTAAAGTCGGTTAAAATACGCTTTTATTACTCACTAGAAGAACATAATCTTACCTTTAAGTCCATTAAATACAAACTCGCAATTTTTCCGGATAATATATGGGCGTAGAAGAAAATTTTCAGTGGAATTTATATTTTCCTTACACAACTCTTCCTTGTATTCAATAAACATCGCCGAGCGTCAGCACACAAATTGAATCCTCACGCCCAGAAATGACATAACGCGATAACCGTTCTTGTGTAACTCGTGTGTTACAGTAAGTTATTTATGAGCGAACAAACACACAAAATGCACATGTGACGTATTTCGTTTATCACACACGTTAGAAATAATGAAATAAACTGATTTTAGAGCCTCTGATCCCCCCTTTCAACCGACTTCAAAAAAGAAGGTTCTAAATTCGACTGTATGTATGTGTGTTTGCTGATTTATGAACCGATTACCAAAATTCCTATATTATTTGAAAGGAACATAGGAGCTGGTCCATATAATTTTCATGAATATCAGTGCAATGTTTTTGTTTTTTTTTTAATCAAATAACTAAAAAAAATTCTTCACGATCGTTCACTTCTAAGCCGTTTGAAGTCTGTTTTACCTGTTTATTGTAAAAATAATTATTTACGTAGATAAAAAAATGGAAAACAAACAGACGGTAAATGAAGCTAAAATTCCGCAATGGTCGAACTTCTACCAAAACTATTACCAAGAATTCTCCAGCATTAAGATCAAAATTATATAGTAATTATTTTCAAAATTTTGGCTTTATGGATTTCATTAAGTGTGGAATTTAATTTAAAATATAAAGTATGAGTTTTGCTTTACGTTTGCGCAATCTGTCATAGTGATGTAGAATGCAATAGAAGCTATTTTCTATGAATCAATTTTTCGAATTTAT
>JAOCPS010448074.1:0-11893 GCA_025505425.1 Graphium colonna
CGGACTCGGTATCATATATTTTTATACAACTCTACACACTTATGTACTTACAGTCGTCATAACAAAGTGTATGGAGTCAACCGCAAAATAAAATTTGTCGGTATTAATTTTGGACGGACCATTGGATGGCTACGGAACCCTTTCTCCCAACACTCTCTTAGCCGGTATTCTAACCTCAAAATAAACGCTAGTGTGAAAATAAACTATGTTTCCAAAAACCTAAGTATTCTTCGTAATCTATAGAAATCATCAGTAACCGCACATAGATAACGAAAACTAATTCTGATGCACGTATTACACATTTATATATGTACATGTTTAATGTTTTAAAAAAGAAATCCGTAAAAATAATGAAAGCGTAAAGAAATTTCTAGAACGCGTATTCCATATTACATTCTAATTATTATGTAAGTGTTATTATAATGCTCACATATTGTAAGTAACACTTATTTAAATTATACCAAAAATAAAAACAAATTCGTTTATCTTGATATATTTGAAATTGTAAATGTATGCGCATCTTTTTTCCTGTATAATGTCATTGTGGATTACCGATACGGCAAATTATACTAATCTTCTTCCTCCTAGCCTTTTCCCAAGTTACCTGGGGTCGGTTTCTAATCCACCCAAATTTTACCTGAATTTCAGTTTTTTACGCGGAGCGACTGGCATCCGACCTCCGAAACCCGATAAACTGAATTCAAAGGATGGATCCGTTGTCAGGATATTTGAAGGCCCTGACATCCTGTAACGACTGCCAAAGATCTTCTTGACAACCGGAACCGACTATTTACATGTCCATCCGACGCATGGATCATCTTTCTTTTCAGGCAATCGGGTGATCAGCCCGCATTGGCCTAACCCTGTTTGGGTTGTCAGAAACAACAACACAAAGTCCTTGTTCCCCCGCGGGGTTCGACCCCACGACCTCCGGTTTGTAAAGCAAGCGCCCATACCACTAGGCTACGGAGGCGGTTTATATAATTATAGTGTCTATACTGATATAAACTCATAATATACATATATCTGAAGAGTTTGTTTGTCTGATTGGACGCGCTAATCTCAAGAACTACTGCTTTGAATTAAAAAAATATTATTTATATTATACAAAATATATTTATGGATAGCTCATCTATCGAGAAAGGTTTATTATCTTACTATTATCAATAAGAGCAGAGCACCAATAAAAATGTTTCAAAAACAAGGAAAATTTAGGATTTAACCGCAGGGGACAGCTCGTAACTTATGTAAATGTTCGGACAAAAATGAACATATGAAAAATGTTCAAAAAAGACGTTATGCAAGATAAAATTGTATGCAGTGTAGTTTTGATATAAATTC
Source organism: Graphium colonna (assembly GCA_025505425.1). Lineage (NCBI taxonomy): Eukaryota > Metazoa > Arthropoda > Insecta > Lepidoptera > Papilionidae > Graphium > Graphium colonna. Next base: position 1,342 of record JAOCPS010448074.1, read on the forward strand.
TAACCAAAGCTAACAACAACATTCACTTAGAAGTTTCGCTTTAAACTAATGGTACTAATTGGGAAAACGCACTATGCGATCCGGTTCGAAGGACCATTGACCGCATTAACGTAAATGGAATAATATTTACACACACGATTTAACTTACTCCGATCGTAACGTTGATTTAAGAGTTTAGATTAGTTTGGTTGATTCTAAGTACAAATTAATCTATGACGCCTCATTGGTGCTGTGCTTAAAACGTTAGATGCGGCAGCACAGGTCGCGGGTTCAATTTCTACCCGGATCTACGACTTGTTGTTCACATGTCTGGGTGCCTTTTTATGTGTGCATAATTTATCCTTGTAAAACTCCCTGGATACCATTTAGATCTAATGCTACCCTTGGCATTAAAAACTAAGAAGAAAATCATCTATTCGACGAAAATATTACTCAACAGTATTCAGCTAGATTGAAAACATTAAATACATAATTACCTACTTCATATATTATGTAAAGCTATGTAAGATAAAATATTAATTTAATGATAATTGAGGATGATAAAATTAAAAAAAAAGATTACATTCAGGTAATCGTTTGTTTTAAGTATATTTATTACGACACATTTAAATAATGAGTACAATGCACCACTGTCAGAGATAATAAAATACCAACCGGCCAATGCCAATTTTTATAGGACATACCGTACCGTTGTATTAAGTTCAATCTTTTTTTCAGAATCATTCAAGATCAGCTCAGAAGTTTGTTTCTAAAACATTAATTTTATTTATATTCGCCCGTAACTCTGTCATTTATCAATCGATTTCTTTTCCTCTGATAGGATATTTTAATGGTCCTCTAAAATTTTCAGAAAAATCGGATCAGTAGTTAGTTTTTAAAATTAAATTAACGGAGAAAATATGTTTGAAAATTACACTTTTAAGGTGTTCAAAGTCGTTTTTGTAAATTTTCTGTGAAAATTAACTTATACACGCTCCTTACAATTCCTATAGCTGTATTGTGTAATGTTTTAAAAAATTTAAGGCTGCAAAGGATAAGATTGGAACTTTAAACTTAAACTAGTGGGATTGCAACAAATAAATTAATTGAGATAAATTTCTTGTTTTCTCTTCCCTTATAATAACGGATGTCGAATCTGGAGAATTTCATAACAGCGATGCAATTATCTGAAACAGCATCTGTCTTCAGAATGACCAACAAGACTTTCGCAAGCCCATAAGGCGACGGCTTCTATGAGTCACCCTCGGTCTACCGGACACAAGCAACCGGTAGGGATATGACGACTGGCCGCGCTATTTGCAAATTAAGTACGAATTTTGCAAATTGCGTAACTTTGAGCCTATTAAATGTGTATTTGATTAATAGCGACCAGTTTATTGAACAGATTCGGTATTTAAACAACGTTTAGGAATTTTGTTTATTAGGCTAACTTATGATATTGCAAATTAACGTGCTAATTTAGATTTGTAGACTGTGGAGCATAACATATCTTCACGACTTTTCCTGTACTTCTACGGCCGCGCTTGCCTGACGAAGTACCACCGCCCTTTACAAAGTCTGCATAAAATGAAGTATGCATGACTTTTGGGGATGCTGGATGACTATGTCTGCCCTTTTCTTTTCCCACTCCTTTTCCCTCCTAAACCTATTCTATCCTATTTCCTAGGTTGACAACTCACTCGCGGCTCTCCTTATTTTGCATGTGTCTATGGCCGACAGGATCGCTTACCATCAGGTAAACTGTCTGCACGTTTGTCTTCCTTTCCATACAAAAAAGATCTTAAGATTCTGAGGTTGGTTATTGTTTAAGGGTTTCCTAATAAATAATCTTTACGGCAATTTATAAGTAGACCAAAATTGGTCATGAAACTTATAACATCTTTAATGATGGTATTGATGAGAAGTCATATTGCACTTCGTTTTACGTAAGAAGTTTTTACATTAGTGTTCCATCACTTGTATTATCTACTGAAGGCCAAAGGATGATTCAACTGTCGCAGAATTTAGTCAAAAGAAAATATTTAGCCTCGACTCACTTGAGATTGGTTGAAGAGTTCGTGATTCAATTTGTTTCATCACTTGACCGTCAACAAATATGTATGAATCGATGACGTGAGACTATTCTAAGGTTTGTTTAAAAAAAAGCTTCCCTTTTTATACCGACTTCAAAAAAAGGAAGGTTTTATATGTTCGCGCGTATCTCCGTGACTTCTAAACCGATTTTGAAAACTATTTTTTATCTTATAGCGTATTCTTCCAGAAAGGCCCTACAAATTTTTAGGAAAATCGGTTCAGTAGTTTTTCTATAAAATCAGAATAACCAAATTGATTTTATGTATCTTTGCGCGTATTACCGTCATTTATGAACCGATTTAAATTTTTTTTATGTGATAGATCATTCTTCTTAGACAATCCCATAAAATTAAAAAAAAACCGGTTTATTAGTTTGTCTTTTAAATAAATACAAAATTTAGGCATGTTAGTACCTACCTTCGTAGCTTATGAACTGATTTTTTTATATATATATATTTTTTTTATTAAATTTCGGATTAGTAGTTTGTTTCTAAAATCAAAATTACGCAGAAGATTTGTTTCGAAAGTATACTTTTAAGTGTTTGAACTCGTTGTTTGTAATTTTCTATGAAAATAAACTTGTTCAATGTCAAAATATCAAGCGTTTCAGATGCTCATCTAAAACATATGTAGATTGTTTTAGATGAGCATCTGAGACGCGTGATCAGATTCAATATTGAGTTAATCTGACTCGAAACCAATTGGAGTAAAGAAAAGTACCAATGACATTGTCAATTAGTGTAATTCCCAACTTCACTTACTACGTGTTCAAAATTGAAGATGTATCGATGGCTCCCACATATAAATATCACAATTGAAAAAATACATTTTTATTTTATTTCACTAATAGAAAGTAGAGATAAATATTTAGAATTCTATATATAAATTATGTGGCCAAAATAATCAAAATCACTTCTAGCAATCGAAATCTCAATAAAATCAAAATATAAACTAAGAATCGCTCTACCGTAACGTAAGAATTTTTTAGTTTCGATAGTTTACGCGGGGACCGTCGAAATGTGACTTATCTGCATTCACAAAGTAAAAACAGTCAAAAAAAAATAGTTTTAAGTCATGTTACGTCGGCCAATCTGAATGAGAGGTGCTTCTCAGTGCCAAACGTTCAGTGAAAAAGTCAATACAAGTCAGCATAAAGATCTATGCGTTCTAATACAAGTAGTATTTTTAAATCTTTGGGTGCACAAAGATGTAATATGCATAATATGGATGAGGTTAGTGACCGCAGACGCAGCCAGGTCAATAACCATCGAAAAAATAGATAGAAATTAAAGGGCAATAATTTATGTGGGAGACGTCACACATACGAAATTCACGGAACGTCACCAGCGTGTCGCAAAGTAATAAAGGCCAAGTTAGTGTGCCGCGTTTAAAATGCGTCGCAAGTCCCGCATCCTGATGCCCTGATTGGAATTTGAAAAACCGCCAGCTTAGACCTGTTGGTACGCACGCACTCTTAGGCAGGATGGTGCTCGTTAATTTGGCCACTATTACTCCACAGTTGCATCATTTTTCGAAGGAAACGAAGGTTAATAATTCGGAGTCGAAGGATGTTACGAAACTCGATTTTAGTCTGAGAGTTATTTAATTTGGTAGCGGTTTAACTGGCAATTTAAGATGGCAATCTATGAATATAAGTAGTATTATCTATGTGTATAAGTTATTTTAACCGACTTTAAAATAGGAGAAAGGTTTTCAATTCCAATGTTTGTAAGTTTTTTATGTATTTTGCGGGCATCTCCGTCATTTATAAACCAATTTCAAAAATTCTTTTTTTTTATGATAGAGCATTCGTCGTAGATAGCCTCATAAAATGTTCAAAAATCGGTTACTTAGTTTGTTTTTTGAACAAAAATTACAAAATTTAGAAATGTTCCCACGTATCTCCGCAACTTCGAACTAATTTATTTTAAAAAATATGTTTTCATCTGATGAAAAAATTTGCATATCCTACCATTCTGGACAATTTACACAATGGTCTTAGTTTTTTTTTAAAAAAATCGGCTTAGAAGTTTGTTTTTAAAATAAAAATAATGGAGAAGATATGTTTTTAAAGTACAATTTTAAAGCGTTTAAAATCGATTTTTGTAATTTTCTGTAAAAATAAACTTGTTAAAGTAAAAACTTCTATAGGCGTGTTGAGTGATCATGGATTAGCGTGACAACATTTGCGTGTTGATTTTTCAAATCAACGTTAATCTATAGTTTGAAGTTTTCACTATCGTCAATTTACATGTACATAAGTTGTCATGGTGATTTTTGGTCACTGCCCCTGTTGAACTATTTTATTGCCTTGAGTCTTGGCTCATCAGTTTATGATTTTTTAACGTGTTAACTGGTACAATACGATATCTATGCTTACGAACTCACAGTTACTATCCTTGAAATTGAACCCTAACGAAGCTCTGTAGTATATAAGTGCACGATTGACTGTAGAAATACACTAATTGCTTAAATTGTGCTAATAAAATGTTCTTTAGATTTCTTCAGGGACATTTGAAAGGACCCTACCCTTACATACAAAAAAATAATTTTCTAAATTGGTCCAGGCAACGCCAAGATGGATAGGTTCAATTTCAAAAATTGAAAATCCCTTTCTTTTTTGAAGTCGGTTAAAATGTTTTGATCAAAGTTTTCTGTCTCTTTTAAATTGCTGTCTATGAATATTTGTGTAGATATGTAAATACATTTGGCAAAACAAGATTTTCTTTTTTTTTTCAAGACTAAAACATATTTATTAATATATCAAGATGTGTAATTCATGTACCGTTAATGTGCGTTATTTATTACTTATTTTAATAAAAACAGACATCACTTTAACTTAAATCAAATATATATGGCATTTACAATCTGTAGATCAATCAAAATTCTTATCATTTTAAAGGATAAAAAAGTCCTGCTATTCCTGATGAAGTTGTATCTAAATAATAACCGAAATGAACAATGTTATTATATCTGAATGGTTACAAGCTTATTGCATATTTCTTCTGCCTTATTGACATATTCAAATTACTTAACAAAAAATGATTCACTGTTTGCTTTCAATACTTGCAAAATACAGCGAACGAAATATGCTGTTTACATGATAAATATCACGTAAGCGGATGGTTTTTTTAAATATTCAAATATCATAAATCGAACGGGTCGAGTGGACTTCGAAAAATTTTATTTGTCACATATACATACTAACATTCTGATAACTGTGCAGTATATATGTAATATACGTACAAAAAGTTATGTTTCATTGAAGAAATTATATGTAATAATTTATACAAACGTCTTAAATAGATTGATTTAAAGAAAAAAATTGACAGGGGCCGCCTGGCAGGGGCCACGGGAATATGAAGACGCAATATTCCGCGACCCCAGCGCAACCTTTGCCTAAAAGACCTACGTTATACTTAAGGGTCCTACTCCTGGGACGCAAGTCCTAGACGCAGTGTCCTGTTTCCTCACTCTGCTAGACAATAGCCCCCTACTCCTTGAATCCATGGAATGCTAAGTTTGTTCATCTAAGTAAATAATATTCAGGGAGTAAAGACGTTATATGTGGGGATCCTATATGTAGAATAAAAATATTATTAAAAATAAATATTGATTTACTACTGAGTAAACATAATCTAAAGTTAAAAGATTAATTACGTAACTCATGTTTATCCGTGTACACGGCGTGGCCGGAGTGAGACGGAAAGCGGAGGAGAGGTCGACGGCTTCGTGCGTACCAGCTGATCATATCCGCCACGTTGCATTCATTTATTGGAAGAAACTATGCCCCTAATTTTATTACATGAATGTGATGACAATCGAGTAGCAAGTGCTATCCTTTTGAAAAGGTGATTACCAATCATTCTGTATATCCAGTATATAGGCTCATGTCCAGCTATCGAACAATGACTATACAAGGTATGATACAATAAAATTTTGCATACCTTTTTATACATATTGAAATATAATTACGAAATTCAAACATCGATATATAAACGTAAGTAAAAATATTCCGCAAACGCTTCAAAGTATTTGAATAAAATGCCCCACAAGTACTTAAACGAGTAAGTTAACGATGCTCTACTTGCGTACTTATGATAGGAACTTGAACACTTCTTTTAATTACTTAGAACACATTTTATGGCAAGCAAAGTGGAGTAACCGGTGAATGTGTTTCTAGGACGTTTCCTCATCGCAATGATACGGCGTTCACGGCATCTCCTTTTTATATCTTTGAATATCCATTGCTTTTTAGTCAGGATAAGAAAATGATTTTAAAATATAATGGCTGTGCAGTTAGAAGCAGTAACATAATTATAAGAATATCATGCATGCAGTATTACTAGCACGATTGCTTTCAGGTTTATTTTTTACACGGAAGCCAAACATTACCAAAAACAAACCTAAGTTATTCCTCATAACATTAGCTATTTCCTAAGTATTATATATATTATAACAATATACACTGAATGACAATAAAAATATTTAATGAACTTTCCAAAAACTTCAAAGACCAGCCGCTTAAGATATTTAAAGTGAAATTGACGAAATGGCTCTTAGATAAATGACTCTATAATATAATATCCAAGACTATCTTTCAATGAGCACCAAAGTGCAATAAAATCTCATTTTGTGCCGTGTTCTGGCAAATAAATGATTTCTATTTAAGTTCCGTCAAAATCAATACAACCGCTTCGGAGATTTACAGACACAGTAAAAAACGACAGACGAGCAAAAGGAAAAAAAATATGTTTTTGGCAATTATTATCGTAACACTTTCATATATATTAAGTAATAATGTCAAATTTTTAGAAATTTAAAGAAAAAATCTCTATTTGTTTAAAATATGATATTATGACTTTTTTTAATTTTTAACTTAAATCTGATGGACACAGTAAGCAATGCGCAAATAATTAACAAGGTCTCTTTAGTATATAATAAGAGATAATACTTTTTTGTTTGTTCCTTTATACATTGGTATCTTTTGTAATGGCCATGCGATACTTTATTATATATTCCCTGTGCATTTAAAGAGTAACGTAAGAGAAAGTGCAGAATATACTCATATTTTTTTCTATATTTATGAGCCGCTTTTAGTTTGCCTCTTAATGTACAAACTTACTAGGTTAGATACTTATGTACACTCTAAGTTTTGCCTACTCTACGCAGGTAAGACTTGTATGTATTGACTACCGTGTCGTCATTGTCGTCATTTCCCTCTTTCGACATCGTCCAGCCAACACTGAGCACCGGTAATGTACGTCCATTTCGGACAAATGGATGTCATCCGACAATCGGAGGAATTTGTTATCTAAGTCGCCAGTACTGTTGGCATAATAATGTTAATGTTTAGATACTAAAAAACGATCTAATATAATAGAGACGAAGATGGGAACTTAATCTTACACTAATCAATAATGTCACAATTTTTACCACCTCAGTCTCAGAATATTTGCAAGAAAACTGCTCAAATTCTCGTTAAAACTTTCTTTGTACTTCAAATGGAACTTTGTGACTCCGTTAACGGTTTCGGTTTATTTCTTATTATCTATTTATTATTTCGTACTAACTCTATGTTGTCGATTAAAACAAGTTTTCTAATAGTCTAATATAGATGCAGCAATTTGCTGATTGACGTTGATTAATGTAGCTTGACAATAAAAATGTAAAAAAACTTCTACGTTTGATATCTCATATATTCGTACTAGTCAACATATTGGCGCATATATTTATGCCATATATAGTAAAAACAGCGAACTTGCCTTATTAATTAATCAAAGATCACTGCCCATCGACCAATCAAGAGCATTCCGCATTTACTACCGCATACCGACTTTCAATGAAATGCTAAACCAGTATCATTTTCACATATTTCCAAATACGAAACATCGACAACACAAAAACGATAACAAATCGATTTGCAACCGATTGATGTTACGCGAATCGATTCAAAAATCGTACGAAACGTACGATAATCGTCGTGAACTTTTAACGGGCATGTTCCGCAACAGCGCAGTGTTCGCTGCGAATGGCGAATTCGATTCGATTCGTCTTCACTCTCGCGTTCGCTGTCGTCGCTTTTTGCGTCAAACCACTTTCGATGATCGCTTGCGTAAGACGCATCAAGCCATTCTTGTTCCCAACGGTTGTTCTCACTTGTTTTTATTTCGGCTGGCTTCCCTGGTGTTGCATGTTCCGCTTTAGCTGGAAGCTATAAAACTATAGCCAGATTAAGGTTTACATTTATTTGGATGAAACCATTCTTTGTGCGATTTATGTTTGTAAAACGCCCTTGTCAGACAAGACTTTGATATTATAATAAGAGCAGCGTTTTTAAAAAAAAAAACGAAAAGAATTATAACCTATTTAAGTTATTGCATCAGAATCAAAAATCGTTTTTAGAGCAATATTTTTTATTTATAATCTTGTGATTTGTGTATCTCATCTTACACATTATTTTTATTTTAAAACTTCCTACATTAAATTGTGTACAACGGCAGATTTAATTCCAATGGCATTCTCTACCTTTGGATCAACCTTTGGGTGGTACAGAGAAAATAAGGTAGGTGCACAAATTTATTATATTAAAAAAATCGGTGTTTATATAAACTTAGACTGTATTTAAGTATATAATAAAATATAATAATAATATAAATGTACTAATATCCATTATATCATATTTAAATAAACATAAATACTAATGTACACAAAATTATACATATGAATATATACGAATATAATTACATAAATATACATAATATATACAAATTTTATTATATATTACAAAATTATTGTATCCTATCATTAGCATTTAGTAAGGGGTTAATAAAAAACTGTTTTTTTTACACTGGTATGACTCCAGTATCTAACCAAAAATACATTAATTTAAACGTATTTACGATATTTTACGCGTTTTATCTTCAATATTTGCACCTGAAGTTTTGAATTCGAATTTCAGGTCTGCTCAGATTTTGAATCGATGGTCACAAGGCTAAACTTAAAAAAAAGGATAAACAGATAATGATGAGGAAAAGTACGATAATATGAGAATATAAAAAAAAATAAATTGTTAACAACATAATTTCCAAAAATTTAGTCATTCAGATACCTTACGAAAGCTTATTAAAATATTTGTTCCTTCAAAATGTATGTCATTATTATTTCAAAGATGATGTATAAGGTCAGAATTGCCTCTCGGCGGTTTTGAACACGTTTAAATATTAACCACTTAATTTGCTCAAATAGGTTTTCGCCCAAATTACGCTCAAGGATGGGTTTGCCCCTAGGTTGTTAAGTATTGAGTTCCTTCCTAATTTCATTTAAAGTACTAATAACAATGAAAAAAACACGTAATCATTTTAGTAAATAATACAATTATATTTATTTTATTTGGCAAATATAAGAAAATAAAATTCGTCAATGATTTAAATTCTGACATTACTTTTATTAACATTTATAAATGTCTATGAAATCATTAATCTTTTTTATTGTAGTCGGATAGCAAATGGGTTAAATTTTTGAGTCTTACAAACAATCAAACGTCAAACGTATGTACGTTATACAGGGTGGGCTCTAGTCTACCATATTTGGAGATAAAAAAAAAGCCGAAAGTGTTTGAAATTTTCGATACTGGTTTGCATAAAACGCGTGATGAAATGTCGCTTAACGGCATCTTTGTGGAAAGCTGCGGTCGTACATCAAAAGGGCTCGCCGGAGAAAGTGAAGCGATAACAAAATTTGGATTCCTACATAATTTTAACGCCGGGTAACGGTGTCACTAAATCGCCATCTTGAACTCTGTACGGTCTGCATGTCACGTTAAATATTTTAAATAGGAAATAATAAAAATTATAGATGTCCTTTTTTTTATCCTCCTCCTCTTCGTGATCTCTGACTCGTTCCTCAAAACTGAAGGTCGTGGTTCCCCTGCTGGGTGACCTTCCTTCTGACTTTCTCTCCAGCTATTTCAATCTTTAGTTTTGTAAAGGGCACTGTGAAGCTTGTTGAGAGAGGATCGGACTTGATCGGACCATCGAATTGGGTTACGTCCTCTAAGCCTTTTGCCATCGATCTTGTCCTTTCTTTATAAAAATGTATAAACTGATATTTAGGACTAATGTTAAGCATGATAAACTCATTACTTTTTTTTGAGAAATTGCACCAATGAAATTGTTAGTTCTGTAATTGCAGTTTTAAGTGCTGACTTACCACGTGGTGTACGGTGAAGGAACACAGCGTAAGGAAACCTGCATATCTAAGAAATAATATTTATGACATATGTGAAGTATGCCAATCTATACTTGGGTCGCTCGGTGAACTATGCTCTTTACCTTCCATCTAGAGGAGGCATTTTCCCAGAAATGGGATAACTTAATAAAAGTAATTAATAGAATCAGGCATTACTTTGTGGAAGTCCATTGTATACAATTCTATAAGACCGTTTAATTAGCAATATTCCGCGAAAAAATCCCCTAAC
>JAOCPS010448185.1:0-21279 GCA_025505425.1 Graphium colonna
ATTAATATTCAAGCTGACGGTATGCAGGATTAACAAGTGACACCAGGACATCAAACACCTTAGTCCTACCCGTGACCGTGAACGCTGTAAAGGGTTCGAAATATCGGGTGATAAAATTTATAAATAAACCGCGATAAAATCCGTAAAGTTGTTTAATTTAAAAATGTTTAATATTCGCGTAAATGTCAAAAACAAAACTTAGAGAAAGTAATAAGTACAGCAATGGGCCTATAATTATTTATGCAATTTCTCTCATCTCCATTAAACATAGAATGCACAAAAGATATTTTAAAGACATTTGGGAAACAACCAGTTGAGAGAACTAGGTTACATACGTAGCGGTGGTATGATGATATTTTTGTTTGCCTTAACTACTACTGTAGAGATTTTATTCCAACCTGTTGCAGAAGTATAACGAGACTTAAAACTATTGTCGCTATCTCTTTTTCAGTCCGTTAGTAGCATTACTAAGGAATTAGAGCTATTAATAGCAGAAGTGAAGGCGGTAGAATTTACTATAACTGACGGTGGACAGTTTTCAGCAAGAGTTTTGCAAATATTTATCTAATGTTTGTCAATAAGATTTACAGAGTTTGCAGGAGTTTCCGAAAGTGATAATATATGATTAGCGCTATCATTGGTTTAACCCTAATTTTGATGCTGTTTATTACTTTCCAAATTTGCTTGTTATTTTAACCAGCCCTGTTAAGTTGCAATTTTTCATATTCTCTTTTCGTTTTTTAAGTATTGAGTTACTGAAATTCCTTTATCTTCGGAACGATTTCATAAGGTTTTTTGTTTATTTTTTAATTTTTTATGCATACTATGCCTGTGTCTGATACATCCAAGGAGCCCTGGAGTAATCCATGGCTTAAGGATTCTCTTACAATTCGGAGATTTTTATGTTTTTGTTTTATTCTCAATAGTTTCTTTTAGGGTTTTAGTTAGAAACTTAGTTTAGGTAGTAAAATTAAGAAGAGGTTTTTATTAGAGCTGTTACGATCTTCATTGATATTAATATTTATATCTCCAGTAATTATTATTGTGCTGAATTGCTTTAATTTTGTCAGAATAGAATTGAGAGAATTAAGAAAATTGGTTATGGCTTCGGGGACGGTATAAGGCTAGAATTACAATGTTAGAATTAATTTAGATTAGAGTTAGAAAAGGCTGTTAGCATCAGTAATATTTAGCTCTTACACAGAAACGTTATACGATTCCTTTACATATTCAACAACACCCTCATTTTGTGTACAGTTTCGATCGGTTTTAAAACTGTTTTTCTTTTTTACTTTTCCATCCTTGTTCGGGCAAGTAGTGCAATCCCGCCATATTTTGTTGATAATTCTTATATTTGGTTGAGAACTCTAAATGTATTGTGGTCTAGAATATAAGGAGGCATACAATTATCCAAATCGCAAGTAAATGACTCAGACACAGAGACAGTACCTGAGATCTCTATAAATTGAGTCATCAGAGGATACAATTACGAAGACAGATATTCGATATTTACGTGCAATGAAATTGTTACTTATTATGTTTGAATAAAAAATAACGATGGAAGGGCAGATTAGATCTGAAAAAGTGAACTCATGAAAGAGAACATTAATTTTTAAAATATGTATTTAACATATTTATGTATTGAGTTTGTGAATTAGTGTAGAAAGTATACGTATAACAGTTTTTATTTTTGTATGTGTATTACTGTTTGTGTATTTATATTTTTGTGTCTATCTTTCCATCCATAAATGTTAGCGAGAAATAAAAGTAAGCATAGTATTACAATAAAAAAGATCAAATCCTCGTTTTGCATTATATACAAATACCTAATCATAAATTTATGTAAGTAATTTTTATGAAATTGCATACATTTACGACAGATTGAAATATTAATTTAAATAGTACAATATTTAAATGACATAAAGTTTAGTGTTAGCATATTAGGATAATGAATAACTAAAAAATATAATCTTCAAATATTATCATTATATCTAAATAGCCAGCCAGCCAAGCCAGTAATGCGAAGCCAATGATAATATACCATTTACTTTTTTAAAAAATCGGAGGGTACATATAAGTACACCGTTGCGCTTCAGTTACATTGACCGCGTCCATACGCTACACCCGTGTTCCGGGGCAGTTCTCACCTCCCCCAGCTAACGATTAAAAACAGCCATCGGCGGTCGTGATAATGGCTCGTATACCGGATCGCGACCGCCTTTAGTGACAATTCCCCAATTTGACATATTACGCATGTTCTCATGCATGACTGTATTAACTTAGAGTCTTCTGCTGGTGGAAACTTAGAATTTCCACGGGTTCGATTGCCAGATGAATCTCTTAAAGACTTTTGATTTAGGAGCATAACTTCAAAACAATACAAGATACAAGAAGTTACATTCATTGTTATGCAGATTATAGTGGCATTGATATCCTGCATCCAGCTGAGCAAATATTTGTCAAGACTGCGTTGCTGAGTTTAGAAAAAACGTTTACCTTAGAGTTTAGTCAGCAAATTCTCAGAATAAATAATTGTTTTTCGCTATTGTTCTATTCGTATAAACTTGCTTTGTAGCTACATTATCGATTGAAATTTTCGGCGTTAACATATTAAGTAAAGACCAAAACCGGTACCAGTTATTTGGAATGTAAATCCTAGATAATTAAGAAAAACACCTTCAAGAAAAGAGCGTATTCTTATTTTAAATGCCAGTATCGTCCTTTTAACTTCTCAAGTATTGCTGGAGCTTACGAGTGGCATTGATGACAAACTATCACTTAATTCACTTATCTTTTTGCATGCTAAATTATGGAAAAGCGTGCTAGATAGTCATGTCAAGTACATATAACAGTAACACTTAGCAACATTCTTAAAACTACGAAATTGTTTGTATTAAAATGTATATATTCACATATTATTGAATTTGCATCAAGTTTGTGTATTTTGTTACCTAAGCCATAAGAATCAAAGACCTGTATAAAATATGCATGGTATTCAACGAACGAATACTGTTATCTCTTCGTTTATCGGCTACATTTGCGATGAGACCCACATAAATCAGAAATTCGTATAATTTGTACGTTGAATTGTAAATTCGTTTTACGGTACAGATAAAAGTCAGAGTGACTTTTGTGACTTTCTTACTGTAAACCTTTATCTTTATTTTGTGTAAATATTGACATATTCAAATAAATTAAGGCAATCGTCATGAAAATGGTATGTACTAAATTTTAAATGATAGTGTTATGTAAAATATCAGAAAAACCTTAGACAAGTTCTCTTGTCAATGATTGTTATATTGTTTGTCTAACATGCATAATTTGTTTTAAACTGTCATAAAATATGTAAAATTTATATTTTATCGATTGTAATCGAGGTTTTTATAGATAAATTTATAATAAATAACATTGACATTATTCAGCACTTTTTTTTAAATAAACGGGCAATTTTTCCCTAATCTGGCAATTTTTACACACACACTGGAGAATGCGTTTTTATAAGTTGTCGAAACACACATGTCTGAATGCACGCATCAGTCACTTTGACAATTTTGTTTGACAACGCTTCATCAAGTCCTCCTATGACACGTGCTTCCCGACATTGATATGGGCAAGAATAGTTTAACCCTCATACAAGTTACGAACAAAAAAGCTTTGGGTGCTAGATGCCATACAGAGATGCCATAATGTCGATATATCTAAGTGTTGAGGCTTTCTTTCGAGACCGCAACAGTGTCAGAGCTCAAGACCCAAATGCATCGTGGAGTAAGACAGGGGAATTGTATTTCCTGAAACTGACGAGGTTTACGGACGGGGCATTAATTAGCCGAGGCCAAATAACAATACAGTGTGATTTACTGACTACATTGTCATCATAAGAGAAACCGAAAAACCTGGAAGTTATGCTTAACAGTCTAAGTGATCCTTCAAAATAAGTGGGTCTTGCGATGAAATCGGTATCAAAACGAAAATCATGTCGAATAGTCACGTATTTCCGAAACCAGCGGTGATAAAAGGCATTTCTCTTTAGGTGGTGCAGGAATAGAAAAACGATATGTGTATCTTGACCAAACTATTCAACTAAGCTACACTCAGGCTGGGGAAGCTACGACATATTCTGGTATTGTCTATACCACAATCTCCAAAATCTTAAGTCAAAATTCGAAATGAAGTTATTTTCCACAGAACTAAAGTTACAATTGAACATTGCACAAAGAATTAGCACGCTGGCATAGTGGGTCAACCGTCAACCGTCTCCGCAGCTTAGCGGTATGGGCCATTGCTTTGTAAAATGGAGGTCGTGGTTTTGAATCCCACGGGGGAACCATGACTTTGTTTTGTTGTTTTTGGTGAGATTAGGACAATGCGGGCTGATCACCTGATTGCCTGAAAAAATCCATGCGTTGGATGGGCATGTAAAAAGTCGGTCCTGCGCCTGATCTCTCTTCAATTGTGTTGGATATCCATCCCATCGCGATATGACAGTAATGGAATAGAGATTTTACCTGCGTTTGCTCGTACACTTGTGCACTATAATATCTTCTGCGCAGTTGGCTAATCTCGTTGGCAATGTCTCTTATATGTGTTTTGAATGTTCTCTTATTCATTAAAATTGTAATAAATCCACAGTCAAAAGCCCATTAAAAGAAATTATTTTAATTAATATTGATTTTTCTTCATAAATTATTTCTAAGACTTACGCAAATATTTAACATTTCACATTAAAAAACTTGACGGTGTGTTGTATGTTTCAAATACTTTATAGCATTCATCTTTACGGGTAGAACTCTAGTTTTTGTCATCTTGATGTCACTTATTCATCTACCTCGTTAGATTTATTAGCTTTAAAATTAATTTTAGTCCTTTCTACGCAGAAACTCAAACAACTTGTTAACAGCTTTATTGTTAACAAGTTGTTTGAGGTAAAACTGTATTGATCTTATTTTTTGGCTTTATTTTATTTATAATAAGAGCCCTAGCACGTAGCACCCAATCATCCTTTTTATTGAAATTTGAATATTTCTTTACTTAAATAGCCTTTTAAGTTATCCTTGAAAAGAACCAATGTTCCCATGTGAGGATTTTTCATATATGAATTCCGATGTAATGTGGTTGGGCCACTTTACACTGTTTTACATAGCGTAAATTTATTTTGACTATTATCTTTGATATTGGCTATATGTTCGTTCAGTAGAAATTTTATGACGTTCTTTGGTAAAATTAGGGCAATGCGGGGCATACAAAATAATTGATGAAGACCACAAATAATTTTTTTTTAGTTTCTTCAGCGGTTTATGCAATCAAATATTTTACTCTGGACTCGATTCAAGATGCAGTCAATCTTGTCATGTTAGGATGTGAGGCTATTTTTCTATAAACATTGTAAACGTACTCAACCTCCTTCACAAATTTGAAAGTTTTCAATTGAGATGGTTTAGATTTTTGATGTATGTTCGAACATGAATCAAAAACTGAAAGAATAAAAATTTATTCTGGAATGGTATATTTAAAGTTTTAGAAAAAGCGTCCGCAGTTATATTTTAAAATTTATGATGATGATGATGTAATCCCGGCAGATTTCAGCCACGGCAACTGTCTTCAACTTTCATTTTTCCATTGATTTGCTCGCATGTGGCTTATGTAACCAATTTGTTTGTAAAAATCCTCGCAGATTGTGGGCATGAGAGCACACCGTTCACATAGTTATAGCCTATAACCGCAGGTGGTCGGGCTTTCAGCTCCTCTCGTCTGGCATCCAACTCAAGGAGCTTGCGGTTTGCAAAGGTTTTAACGTTAGATTTAACAAGCACTCTGGTAGCCTGCTGCTCCCACAGCGGAGGCTTGATGTCGCACTGCTTCAAGTGTCGCTTCAGCACATCTTTGTCCCTGAGGAGTTGTCCACCATGCTTCGCTTCCGCTTGTCTTCTTCAAGTTCTAATCAAAATATGCACTTAGCTGTTCTTTTCTCCATCACACGCATCACATGTCTGCACTACCGAAGCCGACGCCGCATAACATACGACTCAATGCCTCCTACATCAGCCCTTCGCAGCACTTCGGTTTGCGTACGCGGTCAGACCATTGGATGTGAAGTATTTTCCGTAATCACTTGAGGTGGAATCGATCTAGCATATGAATGTGACTGTGGTACACTGTCCACGTTTCGGCAGAGTATAAGATGATGGGCAGCATGTAGACAGCGATCTTTGTTGCCAGCTTAAAATCGTGCGAGTAAAACACCTCAGAGTCCAGCTTGCCAAAGGCCGCTACAGCAGCGCCGATTCTGCTGTCAATCTCTGTGTTATGATCACACTTAGATGATATTGTGATTCCCACGTAGCGAAACTTGTCCACCTGCTTCAGCTCATCCCCTTTGAGTGTAAACTTTAGTAACTCGCAACCATAAAAGTCCAAAACCATCACCTCCGTCTTCCTAATACTGATTTTTAAACTGAATTTTGTCACGACTCGTGGAAATCGGACATTAGCATGGCATGCGAAACTTTGGTGTGGGCTTTCAGTCTGGCGAGATTAAAGATATTGCTGTCCATGCCAAAACGTCAGAAGTCGTTTGTGAGGTCTCTTGGACTACGACTGAAAAATATAACGTGAACAGTGTGGGTGCTAGAACGCACCCCTGTTTTACCCCACAGGTGACAGGGAAAAATCGGACTGTTCAATGTTAATAGCAACGCAGCACTGCACGTCGTCATGCAGGCGTTAAAGAAGTCTTACATACTTCTCTGTACACTCAATTTTATGAATTACAAGCCAGAGGCACACAATCGAAGGTCTTCTTAAGGTCAAAAAACAGAGATATAGAGGATGACCTTGTTCTCTGCTCTTCTTCTGCAATTGTCTCACTGAGAATATAGCCTCACACATACCTTGTTCTGGCCGGAAGCCGAACTAGGTTTTGGGAAGAAGTTTTTCGGAAAGCGTCATAAGGCTGTTCAGCAAGATTCGTGCAAAGTACTGTTTGCTCGAGTCTTGAAATCAATACAAAAAATACGTCACAAAAGGGAATTTCTATGTTGGTGGTCACATCGTCAAATATCAATGCCAAAAAAATAGATTTTTTATTTAAAGGCGGTGGAGATAAAAAGATTTAACTATATTAATAAAAACTTTAAAACTACGATAATACAGATATGCAAAACATGTAGATGCACAGATAATACTACCCAAATAAGAAAATATACTGGACTTGTTGGCCCGTTTATGTTTATGGGTTAAAGTATGCCAATAATGTCTAAACAAAAGCATAATTACTAAATAATAATATAACTTTACAGCACTGAAAATATTAAAACCATAATATTAATAGCGATTCTCTCGGTGTCCTACAAAATCTTTTATGAGTCATTTAAATGTGTAGTAAATAAAAACCTATATTATTAACACTGATTTAACAAAGTATAAAAATCAAAAGGTATATTGACGTTGATTTAAAATAAGGGGATAATGTTTGATCTAAAAAGGGGCTGAATGTTGCGATTGTTTTATATAAGTAAGTACCTGTTTCCACAACCTAGTATAAAATATGGTATATTTGGCTTGTTCTGTCGTCCTACGGCTAATCCCACCCTTATATTTTATTATTCGTCTCCCCTCCTAAATTTTATTACGTTTTTACTTGCTTACCTACCTATTTAATATATTTTCCTTTATACGCAGCTTCTGATCATTTTGATATTTTAAGTTTTATAATGTTTCACTACGTTTTTAATGAACAGCAAAGTAGTCATGAAGATTACAAAGTTCAATAGCTAGGGTACGTTTGCCGCTGAATTTTCAATGGCCGTAATTTTTCCGTGCAGCTTAAAAAGGATTTAGCGACTGTAAGTCGCTCAATCCTTTTTAAGTAGCGTAGACACAGCCAAAAAATATAAATTTTGCTTACACTTTCATGATATCATTTAGTATTTCACATAAAATTTCTTCTTAAATTAGAATCTCATGACATCGGCATCTTTAACAAAAAATATTTATAATTTCAATTAAGAACATACAGTTACAACATAAAATTTATGAAAAGTTCCGATATCAACTATTTAAATGCTGTTTATTTTAAGTGGTCAAAAAGGTTACTTTACACACAAACTAAGAACATTAGATCTTTAGAGTAATATTTAAATCATTAACATGCGCAGAAAGGTAATAAGGTACTCAAATTAAAATTATAGTGTCTGCGTAAGATAACAACTATCATACCTATATTTCAGTCAATGAAAATGGTGTCCTTTTTTTTTCTTCCCTTATAGTTTTATTCCCAACCGTGGATTTTCCCCTGGTTATGAATAGGATGTAGCTGGTGGTTTTCAAATTCACGAACAGTCTCTCGCCATTCTGGGTGTTGCTGCTAAATCTTTCCACCGCAGCAGATTTCCAAATGCAGTGGATACTTCACAAACCTGATGTTACTCTCTGCGTCAATAGATATAATAGTACTTCCCAAATATTGATATTTACTTATTTTTTTATTTATTGTATTTGGTTAGCCAGTAGTTGTGACATAAAACATATATATTTATGTAGTTATTACTAAAGTTACAGTTACATCATGAAAATATGTACAGAAAAGCAACAAAAAATCTTAAACATGAAAACAAAAATCTTAAAATCGTTAATATTAATTAAACCTTAAAATTAACAACATTTTATGAAGTGAGTTATTATATATAGTAATATTATTCCCTAATAGAAAATAAGCTTAGAACTACACTACACTTGAATTATACAAAACTAATACCAGCCAATAACATCACAATTAAATATAATTATCTATGTACAAAGAAACAGTCAAGCCACAGTTCATTTATTAAAAAAATAATATTAAGCCACCTTACTCATAAATACAAAAAATCATTGAGTTATTTTAAACAATTGTTTGATTTTTTAATTACAAAATACTAAAGAATAGAATAGAGGTAAAATAACTAATATGGTCAGAGATATTAATTTATGATTTTGATCTAATATATTCGTTTATTTTACTTCGAAACATTTAGAGAATCAAAGTGTACGTCAACGGTTGTATTACACTTATTAAGCCGACTGGTCAGGCGAATCACAGGTTTTTACCGAGTATAATATGCCTTAGTTGTGAAACTAGTGAAGGTATTGATTTCCGAGGATATTTGCGTAGCATACGAAAGTTGAATAATTCCAGCAGCTGTGGACAGTCAATATGATTTCGAGGTAATTTTGTAAATAAATAGTACATTTAAAATATCCCAACGATTTTTTAGTGAATCTATTTTGAAATAATTAATTTGATCTTAATATTTTAAAACTTTGTAGAACAGACCTTCAGAGTAACAGAGAAGCCTCAAAAACCTTTTTTGAATACGTTCTATTTTTAGACTATGCTTGGTGAAGTGAATTCGCCATACGACGCTAGAGTATTCATGAATGAAATTTATTCTGTGAGTAAATGTTATTTGAAACCATTTTCTTAGAGCACCAGTGGTTGAATGCATTAAATTTGTTTTGTAAAGATAGACATCCTCGTGGGTTTCAACCTTTCGTATAATTTTAAGTCATCTGCAAACAAATTTGGGGTAAAATATTTTAGATACCTATCGACCTGCTTCAGCACATTCTCACCAAGCTTTATGAAGGTTGTGCGAAACAAGGGTGTGGACACTAGAACACACCCTTGTTTCGCCTTCATAGAATATTGGCTGTCTAACCGAACGATGCAGAAATCTCGCTGATGTATTTTGAGAGGTTGCGTCCAGTGTGCATTTTTTCAAGAAACTCGCTGGAAGGGCAATAAATCCCATAATATTAGACAAAATTGTGTGCACCGGGCCCCATTCGGGTAAAGGCGATCGACTTATTAATCTAAAGGTATTACAACTATATTTATATATATATATACATACACAAATATATAAATATATATAATTAGTTCCCATGTCCTACGAATAGGCTGTAATTATATCTAAAAAATGACTTCAGGGAGCAGTTCGAAGAGATATTATGCGCTATACTGGCTTCAAACCAACGGTTGTTAATACTGATTTAAACATTTAAACTTAACGCGGGCAAGTCTACTGAGGTGTATGACTACTTGAAGTATCGGACTTCTTTCCACACCAACATACCTGGCAACACTGACCCTGTGAACACGTGAAACTTAAAACTCCGTATTTATTTTTTTATATTGTTGAAAAAATAAGTTATTTGTATTGTTAGATTTAATTATATTGGTAAATGTTGTAGAGTGTATAATAAGTTAAAAAAGTTTTGACACCAAATAAGTCCTGGAATTGAAGTCATCGTGTTGAAACTGTCATTGGACCAACGGCAGAATTTGAAATCACGACAAAATTCCGTGGAAAATTCTAATATAATTTCTTTGTTTTTATTACACTAGCACATAACACAACTATGCATAACTCACATAAAGTAAGTAACGTCATATAGCACACTTTGGCACCGTTACTATCTCTCTTTGCTTGATATTTTGGAAGCAAAGTTGTAGATGAAAACTTTTTGCCACAGATAGATTTAGTCAATTATACTTTACATTTACACACAAATTTCAAAAATATAAAGATATTAACTAACCTATCGTTGTGGTAATAATATTACATAAAATTAAAATATGTCTAACTGAAGAAATTAGTATGATATTTTAACTAACATAGTTCAAAGTAGAATTAAATCATAATTTAGTAAAATATTTGTGAAATATTTTAAACTGACAAACAATTATAATAAATTGTTTTAATATACATACTTATACTTAGTATGACACATACTTCTGTTGATAAATTAACTTACTTAGACTTATTGTTATATTTTGTAAAAAAATTCTTATAGACTTTGGATATTTTCATATACTCAAGTTTTTTTTCTTTTTAATTAAATAATATTTGTGCAATATTTAAAACTGACAAACAATTATAATAAATTATTTTAATATACATACTCACAGATAGTTTGACACATTACTTCTATTGATAAATTAACTAACTGAGACTTATTGTTATATTTTGTAAAAAAATTCTGGTAGGCTTCGGATATTTTTATATACTCAAGTTTTTTTTCTTTTTAAATTTTAAATTTCATTTTCTGTTCTGTTCTGAATTCACTTGTCCTGCTTTATTTCTCTCGTTAACTCACATACCTTACTAAACATATTACAGAATATTAACAATGGAAAAGTCAATCATCACACGTAGGGCTGCTTCAAATGATCTTGAATATATTTTAAGAAATGCTTTACAAAAGCTGGAAACATTCCAGCATCTTTGCAAGCAGCTTCGGCAGGAACGTGGAAACAGTAAGGGGGAAATTAAGCATATTATTCATAAGAACTCGGAATTAAAAATGAGCTTGCACAACTGAATATACATTATTTAGACAATGTAGTACAGCGCGAGCACTAAAACGAAATAGTGAGTTCATTCAACTAGTGCAGCGATGAGCATATTAAGGCTTTGAATAAAATCTCTGAATTAGAGTGTACCCTAGATAAGGAAAAAAAATAAATTGTTCAATTAAAAGAAATAAATATGTGGCATCAATTAAAGCAAACTAATAACTTGTAAGCTGAGCTGGTGGAATGTAACTCAGATATGGTTATAGACCTTACAAAAGATGTTACTAATAGTAGAATAAATTCCTTTTAATATAAAATTGCTCAACATATGTCTCATAAAGACATTGCAATAGACGATCCAAATGAGTGCTATGATATCATGTTTAATTTTCTTTTAAATTCTTAAAATTATTTTTTTTTAATCCGTAAAATTAAAAGAAGTTCGAGATTAAAATTTAGTGACTGGGCAAGGCATAGGTGTACGTAAAAATAGGAAAACGCTTTATGAGCTATATAATAAGAGGCAGTTGAATCAATAATCGAGTTAGAAGTTTTTCTTAAATATCTAAAAAGGTCCGTATACAAGCTAAGACAATTTATATTAGAAATAAGAATTCAAATAATAAAATAATAACTACCTGGGATGTCATTACTTGTAAATCTGGAAAGTTTAAGGGATCTAGAGAACCGGATTAAACTGCTGGTAGAAAATATTTGATTAACATCAAGTAAAGATGTTGCTAATAGCTTTGAACATTACTTTTCCGATATTCCAATAATGGTTGCAGCCACAATAAAATCATCTTCGATAGTTGCATTTAATATATTAACCAATAAAACAAGCTATTGTGATCACAAATTTAAGTTTCATTTTGTTACTGCAAATGAGGTTAGGAAAGTATTTAAAAGTTTAAATAAAAAAAATAGTGGTGACTTATGGGGAACGTCAAGTAAATTAATAGAAACAAACATACCTTACATTTCCCAACAATTGGCACTTATTTTTAATAAATGTGTAGATACGGGAACTTTTCCTGATTTAATGAAATTTAGTAAGATAGTGCCTTTATTTAAAACTGGTGACAAAACTGATCCGGGCAACTATAGGCCTATATCCATACTGCCATCTTTAAGTAAAATTTTTGAAAAGCTAAAATCAACTAATAGCACATTTTATTGTTAATCATATTTTTCACAATGAGCAGTATAGATTTACAAAAGGGAGGTCTTCAACCAATGCGGGAGTCGCACTTCTTAAACATATATATGGCGCATGGAAAAATCACAAAATACAATTGGTGTTTTTGTGATATATCGAAGGCTTTCAACCGTGTAAAATATGACATCCTCCTACTTAAGCTAAATCATTATGGACTTCGTGGAATTTCTCTTGATCTCATTGCCTCCTACCTTAATAATAGGACTCAAAGGGTAGGGATAAATGAAGCAAATGCTTCGGGTTCTCTTCTGAGTATGGGTGATTCGCGGGGATCTATTTTGGGCCCATTCCAAATTTAAGTTAACATAAACGATCTCCTTTATGCAAAAGAGTTATGCGATATTGTATTATTTGCTAATGATACTTCACTTATTTTTAAAGTGAATAGAACATTGACAAATAATGACAAAGTGAATAGTGGCACTGTCGCGTATGCTTTACTGGTTTACAGTTAATAACCTAGTGCTTAATGCAAAAAAAACTAAATGTGTTAATTTCGGTCTCCCTAATGTATGAAAGCAAAATATCAATTTAGTATTTAATAATGATTTTCTAAAATCTTCGTATTCTAAGATATTCCCAGGAATAACAATTGACTCAGATCTTCAGTGGAATCCTCACCTACCGTCTCTTGCAGGTAGACTAAGCTCTGCTGTTTTTGCAGTTAGGAAACTTAGACAATTGGCTGATGTAGACATTGCTTGATTAGTTTATTTCAGCTAATTTCATAGTATATTATCTTACGGCATATTACTGTGGGGCAGTGCAGCAGATATTAAATATAATCTTAATACTGCAAAAACGAGCTGTTCGAGCAATATATAACATCGGAGCTCGGGATAGCTTGCGACAACTATTCAAGTAGATTAGTATACTTATGGTTGCGTCCCAGTACATATTTTGTAACATTTTGTTAGGCAAAATATTGATTGTTTCGGTAAAAACAGTGACAGATACAGTGTAAATACGAGAAATAAGGACAAACTTATTACACCAAGCTTTCGCATGCAAAAGGTTAGCAAATCATTCATGGTATATGGTGTACGCATCTATAATAGAATTCCACAAACAATATTAAGCTTACCTTTTGATAAATTTAAATGTGATATTAAAAATAAACTTTTAAGTAACGCTTATTATAGCATTGCTGAATACTTTGATTACACAACTGTGTGGTCATAGTACTGTTGTTACTCGCGTAGGATTAAGAGAAAATCATTGTATATGTGCAAAATCGAAAGATAACATAATTTTAAAGAGCAACTACTGACTTTGTCGCCAGCTTTTCTCAGTAAAATCTGCTTTCCGAGCTGTTGGTAGTTAATAATGAACGAATCTCTATGAAACTTGACCTTTTATAACGGCGCGCATATATGAATAAACATATTTTGATTTTGTATGAGCAGGTATATGGTAGATTTAGTTATGGTCGTCGCAATGCAGAGGAAGAGAGAATCCGTTCTTCCTAAAGAAAGAACAGCACCTTATCACGTATAAGAGCGGGTCCATTTCAATTCGAATTGTCTGTCTGCTGACCATTATATTAGTGATAAGTGTCGTATCATTATATGAGTGGTAAGGTACAGGATTTAGTAACTGACAAGTTATTCTGGATAAAAAGCTGATGGCCCAATACCTTTTTCATGTCATATGCTACATTTTTACACCGAATAACCACTGAAGCGTTCACGATGACATAAGTTTTCAAAAACTTAGTCCTCAAAAAGCTCTTTTGCTATAAATGGCTCCAGTGCATAGTTTGGATAAAAGTTCCAAAATGTACTATTAGATGGCAGTGTATTAAATTTTCTATCTGTGAGAGTAAATATGATCTGTGTAATCGAAACCAACTGTTTGGAATAAAATTTTGAAAGTTATAGCTCGCCATTATTGTTCGTGAATTGTGGAAGTCAGTAAATCCAGAACAAATATGTGGTAAGGTTTCTGTTTTTATGGCATATATTTGGCATTCTTTTTATAGAAAGGAGGAGGCATGGCATATCAAATTAAAAGATATTTCCTTTCCAATAAACTCGGTGACATATGGTGGAACAAGAAGCTCTTTATTATAAAAAGAACGAAGTACCAGATTATGAAATGTGGAAATATACTTAAATTTATTTCGTAGGTAATAAGGCGAAGATGGATCATTTAAGATAGAAAATTAAACAAGAAGAATTCTGGTATTGCGCCTTTGTCCGATAGTTAGCCACTTAATCTGAGATCTAAATTGAGGTACATGGTCATACTTCCGCAGACTGAAAATAAAACGGATACAGTCATTAAGAAGGCATTCCAGCTTGTTAAGACATTTTTGGGATAAGTCTGGGTAACACACACCTGCATAATTATATGCATAGACTGATTTGGGAGAAAATGTTAAAGGCGATAAAGAGAACGTAAGGTGGCAGAGACTCTGCGGCCGATTTCTGTGACATACGTTCCCCCGGTCAGCGTAGAGTCAATAAGGCGATCGAGATTTTTTATCAAAGAACTATATGGTATCACCATATTGTCATAAAGTACTGGAGGTAACTGTCCACGTTAATTTTTGTAAGCATCCTTGAACTTCCTGCTTACATTGCTTGGCATTTAACAGGGTTGACATGTACCCCATAACACGAAGACTAGTCCCTAACAAGTATTAAGTTATGATTAGGAGACTCAATCGCTTTATGCGATTGAGTCTCCTAATCAATATTGGATTGGATATGGTCATCAGCATATCGATGGTACGAGCAACTAAATTCGGATGTGATCATGTTAATAAATAATTAGAAGAGAATTGGAGAAAATAAATCCCCTTGAGGAACGCCAGTTTCGATATTGACCCGAAGATGAAGTATTTTCACCTACCGCCACAGATTGCTGACGTCCACGGAGATACAATACAAACCAGTCTAAGATAGAGGGTGCAAAATTAAAATGAGAAAGGATAGAAACTAGGATGTCGTGGTCGATTGTGTTAAAAGCATTCGAAAATTCAATGAGCACCATCGCTGTTACCATTTTCTCCTCCTGCTAAAATCTGCTTATGTACACAGGCCTCAAGAACTTTGGATAGAAAGGGTAGAATGAATATGGGGCGATAATGATTTAGATTCGTAGGTTGTGAAACTTTAGGTAAAGGACGTACACGGGCCATTCTTCATAGGGTGGGAAATTAACCGGAATCAAGGGAAAAATTTACTTTGTGGGTTATGATTGGGAGAAGATGATCTATTATAGTGACAATCATGAATCTACTGATGTCATCACACTCAATTGCCTTAAACTTTATAGCTAGCATAGACTTTTTAATTTCATCTTGGCCTACAGTGCCTAAAATTAGAAAACAGGAAACTGTTGGGGTTTCATTAATTTAATAGAATTTAAAGTTTAAGTATGGATATTGGAGTTTATTCCCAAAGAAGAAGAGAAATAATGATTAATCTCATCAAGAGATTGGAAGGAACCACGATCCAAAATAGATGGCTTTCCGATCCCTACCGATTTTGGGAACTTTCAGACCTCAGCCGGAGAAAAATTAATAATATTATTATGGATATATCGGCGTTTAGCAGCCCGTACCATCTAATTGCACTTGTTTCTAGCTGCTTTAAAGGAAGCCAATCAATGAGTCTTAACATTGTGATGAGTTGCCACTAGCGGAAGGATAGTGAGATTGACCGACTTAAGGATGGTGTGAAGCGCAGAAGATTGACATGAAGTTTTTATCACATCTGTATTAAAATCACCCGAAATTACGCAATGTGTGTACTCAGAACAGATGCTATCTAGATCCATTTCGTCTAAGGCAAAATAATCCACAGAAGGTGGACAATACAATATACTCAAAATTATCCTTGCACCCTTGACTTGGACTTCAACAAACAAGTATTCAGATGAGGCAGAATATTGTTATGAAGACTTTAAAACAATTTTCTGTGGGATTCATGCCTGTAAATACATAGCTACTCCACCCCCTCTCTTCTCTGTGCAGTTATTCCTAATGAAAACATATGCTGGTAATGGAAACATGCTTGATTGAAGGGTTGGCTTCAACCAGCTTTCTGATATGAGGATAGCATGTCTACTTAAATAAGAAAATAACAGCTCACATTTGGAAAAGTTATTAGGAATGCTTAGAGCATAAAGGTGACAGATATTAAAATGTTTAGCATGATTAAGAAATACATCATGTAGTTGTGCTTCTAAATCAGAAATACACATAAAACCAAATTCAAATTCTAAGTTTCTGCTAAAAATTATAACACCATCCCATCAGTTAATTGTTGATATAACTTTAAAGATTTTAGGCAATACACAACAAAAAAAATTAAATAAACAAACTGCAAACGGTTTTGCGAAAAACAAAAAATTTTAAAAAATCACAAAAAAAAAGTTGAGTAAAAACTACTAGTTCAATATTAAAAGAAAAAACCTCAAATCAAAGTAGGCTCCATAATAAGTCAACATTTGCCTGGATTTCAAAATGAAAAAAATTATTAAAGTGCATAAACAAAGTTGACAGTTGACAATGTCATTACGCTTTGCATTAAAAACAACAACAATCAAGTATTCGAATATTTTGTTATTTCTATCAATTTGTACCATAATAGGAAGAATATTTATTGTTGAACAAAATTATAAAATTAATAGCCTTAACATTGTGAGTGAATAATAGTGAAACATAAACATTTAAAAGAAAAATAAGAAAGGAGATTATGTAACAAAGCATAGAAAGGATAATGTTGTATAACAAAACATGGAAGCAATTTAAGCGCTCCTAATTACGACTGAATTTTGTAATTATACTCGTATTAATGTGATCTGTAAAGTATGAAAACATTATGATATCATGTTTTTCTATAAAAGTGTCAAGAATTTAACACACTATAATCATATTAAATCTTGTATCCTATAAAAATCCCTCGACAGCCTGCTACTAACATGTTCTTTATTTCAAAATACAAAACTAATATAGGAAAACAATTCGCATCAGCTAGTCTGTAAGGAACACAATGCAGAAATATGGACTAGCTAAATATAGATATCTTCTGTGATTCTTTGCCTCGGTTCAAAATAAAACTACGTAAGTATAATGTAATAATAATATACTTAAGCACTTTTACTCTTAGTCTTTTTAACTGACTTCAAAAAAGGGGGAAGGTTCGAATGTTTATGTTTTTAATGTACGTTTGCGCATACCTTCGCCATTTATGAACCGATTTTTGAAATTATTGTTTCGTCTTATAGGTCTTTTGGAATAGTTCTATAATTTTTTTTAGAAAAATCTATTAAATAGTTTTTTTTTTAAATCAAAATGACAAATTTGATTTAATTTTTTTTGCGCTTATCTCCATCATTTAATATAATTAATAAAAATAATCTGACTAAAACAATTGTAAAAAATGATGTAGATAATAAATAAATCATTAATTTAATAAGTATAAAAAAATCATATAACCAATTTTGATGTACCTATCAAACACATTAATTAAAATATTGGTGAGAACACTACTCGTTCTCACATTAAACTTAATATATTTACGTAATATTGTATTATATTTGTTAAATGACATATTATATTACGCAGAAAAGACATGAATTAACATCACTGTATATACAAAACGATAATACTTTAGGAAAACAGAACCGTAGGATTTACAGAATCTTGGAAGCTGAGCGGTAGCTCAGAGTTATCCTTAGCAGAAAAAAGAAACCAGCAAATTAAAGCTATTATATAAGATAGAACAAAAATCCTAGGAAAGGACACGGATTACTTCCGATGAGGTCTCAAAAGCTATAAGAGTACAGACAGCTTTTAATAAGGCAGATTGGCAATTTATTATTAAAATTGTATTTATGGCTTGAGAAAGGCTCTTGATAAAGAATTCATCAATTCAATCGAAAATTCATGATCGAGTCAAAATATTCATAGGAGTTGCTCAAACATTTTTAGAATTCGTAGTACGTTGATCTTTTTTGTTTTTACTCGTATATAAAAATTGGTAAATTTAAAATGAAATTTTGCTATTAAAATATTATTTTGGGTATCTCATAACGTATGTTACTTTCGTACTATTTTGGTACATTTTTATAAAGTAACATGTTTTCGCGAATGGAGAAAAACATATAGTGTCAATGTTTATGTACAATGATGCATGTTTTACAAGCTAAAGTGATCTTCTGTTTTTTCGTTATTTATTAATACTATTGTTATTTATAAATAATGAAAAAACAGAAGATCACTAGCGTGATAGCAAGTGCCTCCTTAATTGTATGAAGATTAACTAAGAGCATATGTTGTAATCTTGGTCTAATAGATAGTTTTTGATAATATTTAAGACAATACAGCTTTGATTTCAAAATAAGTTCATTATTAACATACGTAAGCCAATCGAAATCCAGTTGGCTCACGATAATCTTGAATCAGGATTTCTAAACGATTATCAAAATATTATCACTTATTGAATTTCTGTTGATATTACAAATTCTTTTTACTTTAATTCATTTATATGAAATACGTGAAGACACAAAAACCAACTAAACTTTCACTGGTAACGTAAAATTCAAAACATAAAACAAAGTTACCTCCGTAAACGCCTCGATAAGCCTTTAATGTAGGCATGCCTTTGTTAAAAAGATGAAAGTTTATTGGCTGAGGCTTTTACCTTTTCCTTTTTTCGTAAATAATTTCAAATAATTAGACATTAAGCAAATATTAAAACATACTTTAGTGTTATATCTAAAGGTTTTGTAATGAAGTAATATACAAATTTAAACAGGTTATATAAAGTTTATATTCTTTCCTTTTCGAGTTTTTCCTTTTCATAGGAAGAAAATAAAGTGAAGTAAACTAATTCCATTTTACGTCATAATAAGAGTTGAAATACTGTAAAATTCAACACCTTACGTTTACGTTATGTAAACGTGAGCCTCAAACCGAAAAAACCCATGGTTAATCCTGGCGTAACAAGACCATCCAAGCCTGCCAAAGACACAACGACTCGCACTCTGCGAGCATATCCACTGCGCCGTATGTGCAAACCCGAAACACTTTTCAAAAGCTACGCATTCCGCGTAACACGACGACTCAACTTTCTTCCGTGCTAGCAGCCCCAATACTGAGTCGAATGCTTCCGGAACGGAAATGAAGTTCGAATAGACTTCCGAACCGCTTGCACCGAAATCGTATACTGCAAGTATACGACGTATGTATAAGCAATAAGACGCTTATGCTAGAACTAGATAGGATACGAAAAGCAATATTAAAGGTTTTGTACTTCCTTCCATTCCGCTATCCCACTACTGCATTATATGAAATGACCAAAGTACTTACTATGAATTAGTTTTTTTTATTTTACACACCATTATAAAACAGCACAGTGAAATAAAGTTCTTAACATATAGTCTCTAAATAAACAGATGTTTTATCCCCATCAATCAATGTAGTAATAAACTAAAAAGGCAATTTTCAAATCGTTTCTTTTGTTACCTATGTAGCTTTCTGTACAACAGGGTGAATAGAATCGTTACTATTTACTCTTTTACTAAATATATGTGCAAAAAGAAGTGACTAGAGTGGCTATAAAAACTAAATTATAGTGATATCCTCTTCATTATCCTATGCTTATTCCAATTTATGTGACATAAATCGACTTACATCGCAGTACTTGTTCACACATACATACATACAACACATTACAATTCATTACCATTAAAGTTGTATTTTTATTCACAATCTTTTGTTCCTCCATTTTGTGTATTTTGTTTAGAAGATATGGAATCATCCATATTAGGGTGTTAACTGTCTTGTTATTTAAGAATGGAGACCTGATGTCCCGATAATACAAGCTTAGAGCTTAGTTTTGCACATCAGTCAATACTCATAAAGATGAAAAAGAGAAAATGTTCGAAAACTGATCCCTGTGGAACCTTAATACTCAACGAGACCCCGGAAGATCTCTTGCCATTTACGTCAGCTCTTTGAGTTCGACGGCACAAGTGCGAAATAAGAAACTTGAATGCGGCATTTCTTACACCTGCATCACACAATTAAAATCTATAGTTAGAGCACAGAATATACCAAATTCATCCTGTGACACTTCACAAGCTTCTAAAATACTTTCAACAAGATTAAAACCTGCATCAGTAGTTGAATGACCCCTCGAACAACCGAATTGCTTGTTACTCAAGAGATCTTTCGCTTTAAAATGTATCAACGTTTGATTCAATATTAGTTTTTCAAATGTTTTGGTAAGAGTTGGTTGATTATAAATAGGCCTAAAAGAAACTAGTGTGAAAGGGTGGTGGAACTTCGCCGGAAAAGCGTGGCCATAGAAGTGCAGCATAAGGTGTGAAAAGATGTAATGTTATCATAATAATTAAAGTTTTATTAAAAATATATTGGTTCTCATAATATAAAACAAAATTTGAGAGAAATTTAAAACAATTTGATCAAAATATGATGATTACAAAACTTTGTGACGTGTAAAAACGTGTTTTCTTTTTTCTATACATTTTTGCAGAATTACGTATGCCAGCTCAGCTACAATATATAGTTAAATTTATATATGTAGAAGTATTTTTGCGATATCTTAATCATAAGTTATTTCTCATTTTGTTTTTGCAGTTTTAATTGCAATTTACACACACACACACACACACACACACACACACACACACACACACACACACACACACACACACGCACAAATATATATATATATATATATATATA
>JAOCPS010448186.1:0-11893 GCA_025505425.1 Graphium colonna
ATAAATACCAATTATATTTAAATACCAAGCCATTCAATATATGATCCGTTTGTTTCTTTTTCTCAAATTTCTTTTTGTAGTGTGATGTAGCTCCTCATTACATTTTCACAGATAAACTTTGCGCTCTTAAAAGAATAACTTTTCTCTCTTATCGTTACGGTTTAAAGACGGCCCTAAAACAATTAATTAGTGACAATCCAATGTGCTAAGTGCTTCAAAATTTTTTTTATGCCTCACTGAGTGTATCTTTTATTTTATTTTCTTGTAAAAGACAAAGAGTAATTTTTTAAAAATTCTATTTATATCATTTATGTCATTTACAAATCCAAGTACAAGTATTTTTTTTATTTTCAAAGAAGTTGTATCGATTTGCACTTTTATATTAATTTGTATAAGAATATTACTTGTATTGGTAGCATCTTTGACTATCAATAATCAAGTGTTATCACTTAAATATTGAATAAAGAAATGTGAATTTGAATTGAAAGAAAATCTTGACTTACGTATTAATATAAAAAAGAGGCAAAATATAACGTAAAAAAGTTAACGTCAATACGAAACAAACTGGTCCTAATTTATAAACTTTGATGACTTAAAAAGTTATTCTTCTTTCTCGCATATATACCATATTTACAAATTGACAACCGATTTAAATCGAATCGAATTAAATCATTAAATCAATCATAAATACGTTAATTTCTGACTACTGCTGACGCCTTGCTTTGTTCAAATCAAATAAAATATACATAATCAAATAAGTACTCCTAAAGCACCTGTGCTTATCCATATCTGGGCAAGCCAATGTCGAACTTTCACTCCCTACTAACGATTTTTCAATTTACATTTTTCGATTTATACTTCAATCTTTAGGCCATTAAAAAGCTCGAGATCACATTCACAATCAATGTTTGTCGCTAAGGCGGCCCTACAACGACCACAAAAGTGCTGCCGTAGTATTTTTTTCTATAAAAACGCTCCTATTATTATAAAAAATAAAGTGTCCTTGTATCACAAGGGCCTTTTATAAACAAAATATTTGTTCCGTGTAAGAAGCGAACCCACGACTCATGACGCCGCAGCCATCGTCTTGGCAAATTGTCAATCATCTTTAAAGTAATGACATACTACTGTCTAATCTACGCGGAAACTAATGTGTTTTCTTTTTTAGTTCCATTATGGTATCGCAGGCTAATCATTCGATTGGTTAAAAATCAGATGAACACTTAAAAAATTGATTCCGTGCCTGAACTTCCTCCAGTCATGCCAGAATTCCGTCCTATTGAGCTGTGAAAGTAAAAGAGTGCATGTGTGTTTGCGCTGTCTGTTCATATTGATATCTCCTGCATAGTCGATTATGTCAAAGTAGATTGGCCGCTTAAGTTAAAATTTTATAAGGAGAGCTTATATTTTCATTTTTATTTTCACATATCGTATGCACACACATCTACTTGTGTATGATATTTTTTTGATTTACCGTCAAAAAACGTAAACTTAATTAAGTAATATATTTATAAAATTATACATCCTTACACATTCAAGCAATAGTCAAAGAAAACAATTAATTGAAAAATATTTCTTTACTTTTCTAGATCAGACAATTAGTACAAACTTTTACTCTTGAATAAGAAATCGGAAGTGCCATTTTTCTTCCTTTCATCCACAAGTTCTTGATTAAAAAAGTTTTTAGAAAGGATTGAATGTAATCCCTAAAACAAACAATAACGGGACGTTCAATTTGCTTAAAAGGTACTAAAGACTAATCAGATTGTTGCAACGGACGCAACGTTAAATCGACTAATCAAATATGTATCCTTAGTAAAAACAAGTTAAGTTAAATATAAAATTTAAATTTATTAACCCCATTCCATCTTTTCTTATAATTTTCTTTAATTCTAAGATTGAACGTTGACTATACGCTTAGAGGTATGATTTATTAGTTTTGTTTAAATTTTCGTACAATATAATAATACATTTTATAAAAGATATAACTATAGCAGGAATTTTAAAGTTACAAAATGTACACGTTATTCCGATAATTAATTTCTTTTCCATATACTGAATGCCATTTAGGTGTAAAAGAAAACAATGAATTATTCTTCAAATTTAAATATTTTCATTTCTATCCATACAAATATTGTGGTAATGTAAGCAGTATTTGATTTTCTAAAAAGAATCTCGTGTCTTATTCTCAGAGAAGCTCTCATTTACATACAGAGTGAATGGCATACTATGAGAGATACATTGTTGAGATCTAAGGTTTATAGGCAATACACTGATCAGTTAGATAGAAGAAATTGTTACTGCAAACAAACACGTTTGATATGATATAAATCTATACTAAAATTTGATACTCTAGATACATGTAGGTACTTACTTTTTTAATACAATTTTGCATCGAAAGGTTACCAAAGTAATTACTCGTACTTTGCTTAGCTTTGATTCTTTGGGTTTCCGATGCCTTAGCTAATGTCTTAGCAACGGCGCCAACTGGTCATCAATTTGTTGCAAGACTTAATAAAGTACAGAAATATTTTATCATCAAAACGAGCCTATCAGTATTGTATATACTGATAGGCTCGTTTTGATGATAAAAAGTTAAATAGTGATAAATTAGCGAAATAATAAAACCTTTAACTGGCCATGCGCAATATCCTTAGACACTGATGGTAATATATTGAAAATATTATATTAATAAAGCTTTCACATTTTTATGGAGTAAGGTGAACAAACACGAAATGAAGTTACATGGTGATGTTTTAGTTTATAGTATTTCTCACCAAAATTATTCTTTACAAAATATGAAGTAACATATTGGAGCTTACGTGATTACTTTTTTAACTTTCGTCATCTTAAGAATCCTAATTTATCGATCTAAGCCATACTTGTGTTTTTGCACTATGATGTTACTATTTACGATCATTTGTATTTTAAACGTTGCAAAACGCCATAACAACAAAATAACTTACGTAATTAAATAGCAACTTCGATTTTTCATATTAGATAGACTGTATTTTCATATAATATAAAATGATAATAGTTTCTACAAAAATCCTTACTTGCAAATATCTCATTTTGTACTTATATAAAACAAATAACCTACTAAACAATAGCTCATTTTCCAATTCTCATCAACTTGCATAACACTTTATAATCTAACTGTAATTTGAATATATATACAAAGTAATTTGCGTGGCAAGACTGCAATGCACTAGGTTCAAAAGGCGTCGGAGTTTCTGCATATATCTTAGCGATGGTACAAGTGCATAACTTATTATTTTATATTACATGTTTTTTAATCAATTTATTTTATACAAAACCATTTAAAATAAAAATGCCAAGAACGCTGGCTGAATTTCCTCGCTGTATACTTAACTTTGGGCCAGAAAAGAGCCAGCCCTCTTGTCGCCAGTCCTGACAGTCCTGGCTTTCAATCGCTTAAGTTGTATTACTTCTTATTTCAACTTTCAATGGTTTAAATTAAAATACTTACAAATAATTCTCGGCGAAAAACATACTCATTAAATTAAAAATCACAAAAAACTCACAAATTTATTTAAAGTAAAATTAATCCGTAACTATTATTTTAATTTTGGGGTAAATAATAAAAAAAACTTATGTATGTTTTGATTTTTATCTATTTTTTTATCCCCAGCCACGAATAAATCTAAACTATTATTATAAAGCTAATGAGTTTGTTTGTTTGTTTGATTGATTGAACATATATTATAAGAAAATAATATGTGTAAAATGTAAGACATGCTAATGTATTCTTCCCTGCTTATGGTAATTATAAGTTCATATTTATATATAACCAGCTAATAACCGTATAATAACCAACTTTTTAGCAATTAGCTGCATTTCATATTCAGTAAAAACCATTTCAGACATAAAACCGCAGCACCTTATACTAGTTTTTAAGTACTACCAGTCCTACCAAGTAATTTAAACTTAGGGATTGTTACATAAACATTTTTTTATTATTTTACTGTGATATATTTTTTTTCATTTTTCAATTTTTGGTTCCTAATATGTTCGCATCCTATTTTGTATCTGGATATCGCCTAAATAAAGGATATCGCCATGTATACCTTTAAAAATAAACCAATAGTTACCTACAGGTTTTAATTCCGCATATCTCTTTTAATTTGAACGCGAAATTGCATTGAACGTTCCTTTGTGGCTGAGTAAAGGATTGCAGTCGGACGCCCTTCAGCAGCAAATTATTGTTATAAGCATGGTATAAGCATGGTATTTTACACTTATTGTTGTCTATTCTGCTGTAGAAAACAAAGTACGTTCCATAAGTAGTGAAAAATCGTAGTAAAATTTTTTATCCATTTCTGTTGCTACAGCTACCAGTTTCTTTTCAATAAGACATATATAAAAAAATAAGTCTTTAAGATTATTACTCCTTATGTCTTATGTGTTATTTGTTTAAAAAAATTGAATTTATTCGTTTTATTAAATTTAGCACATTAATCGTTGGATGCAGAAATAATTATAGTTTTAGTTTCCAAATGCATTGCTATGATACTTACGTAGTGTGGTTATAATTTATAACAGTTAGCCGTTCTATCAATAAACATGAAATTTGGCACGTCTACTTTTTTTACTTTAGAAGACGTGTATTGTCCTCTTTAATCAACAGGACGACTTCTTCTGTGCACATCTAGTTTAATATGTGTTTGTATATTTTTCCATTAAGGAAACTGATCCTGACATATTATCCAGTATCTGAGGGATTGTGAAAATAATTTTTTGCAATGACTCGTGATACGTACTCACGCACGAACACGGTAGTGCCGTAGGAGAACAAAAAGTAGATCAACAGTTTTTTTCAATCACATACTAGCTGATCCCCGCAGCTTTACCCGTGTAAAATTTTCCTGTATTTGCAATATTTTTCCCATCCGTAAATGTCATGATTTTTGGCGATTTCAACGCCTTTTACACCGAACAGCTTGGATTACGCACCACCAATCACGCAGGGGGATCTGTTCACGTCTTTGCCGTGGCTTATAATCTGATTCAGGTGATCAGTCGCCCACTCGAATCCTAGACGTGTTGAATCTTATACCTTCCATGCTGGACCTTCTCCTGACTACTCACTTGGATAATTACAAGATCTCTGTTGGCGCTCCGTAAAGCTATTCCAACCATTATCTAATTGAGGGTGAGGTGCTTATCACGTGCCCGTCTTTTCCACCTGTACATCGTCGTGTATGGTTAAGGCGCTATAGGTCAGAAGATTGGGATGGGATGCGGTCTTTCTGGATTATCCGGATGGGGGAAACATCCCACATACCATCCCGCGGTATAAACAATCGATGCCGAAAATACGCTTCCATCTGTGTGCGTAAAGCGCTTTTCTCCCTTGATGTCTATTAGTCAAGTGGGCTAAATGGGATTCCTGCTATTATGCTGAAGACGTGTGCTCAAGAGTTGGTACCAGTTTTAATGTAATTTTTCGGCACTCCTACACTTTAGGCGTGTTTGTGTCATCTTTAAAAAACGGCTTTAGTGCACCCGAACCCAAAGAAAGGCGCTAGCTCGGATCCGTCCAACTACAGGCCGATTTACATTACCAACTTGTTTTCAATACTAATGGAGTCTTTTATTAACAGCTAAGTCCTGAAATGTCTTGAAGGTGATCAATGACCGACTAAACGGTTTTCGTAAAAGTCGATAAGCTGATTTTTGTCTTGTCTATCTAACCCATCGATGTGCGGAAGCAATTGAGAGCAAGGGGGAGGCTTGGTAGTTAGTTTGGACGTAGCAAAGGCTTCCAATCGAATATGGCACAAAGCGCCCCAAGATCACATATTACAGACTACCTTAGAAAATTGTCAACAGTGTATTCTCCGACGCCAAGTCTTTGAACTGTATCTTGTCCAATTTTGAAAACAAGGTACTAATTAGATTTTCATGAAAAAATTACAGGACCGTTTTGGAAATATATAAAATCACACATAAATTTTTAAAAGCATTTCATAAGTGGCAAAGATGTGTGCGAGTATGCCGGAACTTTGTTATTTTGGTTTAAAGAACAAAGTTGAATTATTTTTTTTTAATTTAGGGGACCATTTCAAAGGAATATGTAACCAGATAAAAATAAGATTTTTTTGAAAAATTAGTTCATAAATGCCGGGGATACGTGCAAACATAAATAAAATAAATTTTGTTACTGTGATTTAAAAAACAAAGCACTAAACTGATTTTTTTTTACGAAAAAATTAAAGATCATTATAAAAGCAAAACTTATCGGATAGAAAGCAACTTTTAAAATCGGTTTACTCATGGTGGAGATAGGAACGAACACAAAACGAAACGAAAAACGAAAAAAAAATATATAAATATTCGATTTGAGAACCTTCCTCTTTTTTTGAAACCGGTTAATAACATATATATTACATAATTTGAAACATTAGGCACATATTTATAATCTACTAGGTATAGTCGAATATGGTCAATGTCTTAGTGTGAATGCGTAAATATATATTTCGCGATTATCTCCCTTTTCTGTAAACCGATTGAATTTTTTTAGCGAAAAGGCAGTATACTTCCGTAAAATCGTAAAAAAAGTTAAATTATAAGATATTTGATGAAGGTTTTTGTAATTTTCTGTAAAAATAATCATATTATAAAGTATTTGATTACAACGTACTTAAACTTAGTGAAGAGTTCTTCCCATTTTTGCAATAAAATAATAATGAGCAGAGTGAGTCAAATAAAAAAAACTGCCAATGTAAAATGTGATCATGATCTCGCTAATGCCGAAATAATAACATGATACCTGTTGTCAATAACTTTAAAAATAAAGTATTATGTGTTCTGAGTTTATGAACCTATGTTATTTTTTTTATTTGAAAGGGTTTAAGAAAGCTACGAGATGTTTTAATAAAATTTTGTCAAAAATCTGTGAAACAGTTTCTATTTTAACTAAAAGAAATAGGAAAAATCACTAGCGTTCGTCCCTAAAACGTTTGAAGTCACTTTTGCTGTTTTATTTTAGAATAATAAATTAAAGATACGCAGATGATTTAGATGATCTCCAAATCTATACCCAAGTCCGTCCTGAAGATACCGATCTAGCAATCAAAAATATTAATGATTATTTTTTGAAAATTTCATGTTGGAGCAAAGCACACGGCCTTAAAGTCAATCCTGTCAAATCGCAAGTTGCAATCATTGGTTATATTGGTTAGAAAGATGCACAGAGTGAACCAAGTTCAACTTCCTGAAGTTTCTATTGAAGGGCCTCGATACCCTTTATTCCTTAAGTGCTATATTAAGGCATTTTTCTTGATAGCCACTTTTCTTGGGCACCCCATGTTCAAGAAATAAGTATTAAAATATTCTCTTTTGCGGCATCCTTGAGGAGGTTACGCAACTTCCTACCCACTCCCACTAAAATTGCTCTTGTACAAACTCTACTTCTTCCTATCCTCAACTATGCAGACGTCAGCTATCTAGATCTCACCAAGGAGCTACTTGATAAGCTTGAGCGTATTCAGAACTTTTGCATTAGATTCATATTTGGCTTGCGCAAATATGATCATATCTCACACTTCCGCAGTAAGCTCAAGTGGCTACCTATTCGCTTTAGCCAGAATGCTCACATACTCTCATTTCTTTACAATGTTCTGTTCGATCCCTCCTTTCCTATCTATCTAAAAGATCGGTTTGAATTTCTGCGCGATTCTCACTGTCAAACGTTAAGATCATCCGAAAGTTTGGAATTAATAATACCAGCACACAAAACTAAAGTCATGAGTAAGTCATTCATGGTCAAACATGGTGCGCGGCTATGGAATGGCTTATCATCAGAAATTAGACGAGCTCAATCACTGCCTACTTTCATCAAAGTAGTTAAGAATTATTACCTCTCTGGATTTTAATACCGCTACAAACAGGATAAATTTAATGATATTTATGTATATATCTTATATATTTATATATTTTAATTATCGTTGCAATTAATTTATTATTTTAGCAAAGAAGCAGAAAACAAACAAATACAATAACACAAAACAATAAAAGCGGTTGTCAAGTTTCCTTATATATAAAATATCATCGACACGGGAAGGTACTTACGGTTTATTATTCTATGCACGAACGAGCTTTGTACTCGTAGATTTACTGAATTTGACTCAATTCATCAACATCTTGCATCCGTTCTAGATTCTAGCTGTGATGTTCTTATTAAAACATTTCGAGTTTTTTAAAAATTTGCTACGTTTGTGGTATGAGCAATAATGCAGTTAGTAAAAGATTTATTGATTATATTATTTGGTTATTAGATAATTTGTAATCTACCTAGAATAAGGTATCATTAGGGACTAAAAATGCAGATACTGATTAAAAAAATCCCGAAGGACCGTTGTTAGTAAAATACGAATATAAATGTAAACATTATAATTCACAAGAAATTAAATCTTTTAATTTTTCAATATTACACATGCTAATTGTTAACAAAGTCGTATCTAATATGCTTACTAATATAAACGATCGTCATAAAATTTTTACATCCGTTTTCGACTGAAAAGGTCAACCTCTCACCCAGAAACAAAATTACTTGTCATGGAGAAGTAAATTATTTTAAGGCAGCTATCTGGCGCAACGACTCAACCTGTTGCCTTGAACTAACTATATAAAAATGATAAAAACTCGTAGTTTACTATTATGACAATGTAATGTTCTGAATAAAATACCGGTTCCTATATTACATCGGTTATATTTTAAAATTTATAAACAAGCAAGCGAACCCGTGAGGAAAATCGAACAAAGCATAATACAAGAGTAGATTGAGCTAAGAAATACACGTCGCTGACGTCAGCCGTAAAGATTTTACAACATTGAGATTTCTATACTGCTTGAAAAACTTCTTTTTCTATTAAACCAAGCTAATGCTTATACAAAAGCTTATTTTACCCATAATTGATCATACTGATTTGTATATTGAGCATGGTATTTCTTAACAAGCTAGAGGGCCTAAACAACAACTGTATCAGATACATCTTTAATCTACGGAAATATGATCACTTAATTTCGCCCACGTCTTAAATGGCTTACTCTTGAACAAAGCGTAACTTACGACGTTTGTTTCTTCTTTTCTCAATTAAAAAAGATCCAGCCTTGCCATCTTATTTTAAGGACAAATTTAAATAACTGTCACAAAACAATGACAGACAACACTCTTCATCCCATTTGGGGATTAAAATTCCTCACCATGTCACTTCTGTTTTTGGAAAATCTTTCACTCTCAAGGCTACATAACTTTGGAACTTCTTACCTGACGACATTCAAAAAGCTCCAAATAAGACATTATTTAACATATGTTTGTGTGTCTAAAAATATATGCCCATATAAATGTATATTTATAAACTGCATCTCCCAAAGCACAAGGTTGATTGGGAGAGAAGTCCCAAATGGCATTAAGTCGGCCTCTTGTGAACCTTAGGTTTTGCAATAATTCTTAAGTAAATAAAAAAAACAAAACTTTACAACGTTTTCATTAAAACATCTTTATTTATCTTTATTGTTTAACTATGACGTCTATGATTCAAAAAATTATATTTGGGTCTATCTCGGTTATAATTAGGTCCAAGTTTCCGTGACATGGGGATTCGTTTGTCAACAATACTTCATCAGTTTGTCTGTTTGATTTGAAATTATTGGAAATAATAATATATTTTCGTAATACGAAGTGATACTAATAGTATCACTTCGTATTACGCTTAGTAAAATAGTAGTAAGTTAGTATTAATTAATTAAATATTTTTTTTAATATTAAATATATTTATACGTAAATATTTTTTTTTCGATTTGATGTTTTTTTGGGTTCGTATTTCAATTTATTAAGTTTCCAACAAGTATAAATTCACAGTGAATTGCTTCCGCAGAGGCCGCCCATGGACTCAAGTAACGCTAGTAGAGTTACAAGAATATGGAAATACCGCTGGAAACAATTGATTTCATAAAAGTATCGTGCGTAACAGACGAAATCGGTTGGTGTATTGCCACCTATCAAGACTGTATCGAAGGTATACAGTGGATGGTATATACTCGTATTGTCGCGAAGTACAATAACAATGTGCAACAGGTATTCATTCATATGAACATTTCCACTAAACACTAACTGTGGTAAAAGGACACATATAATGGAGCGTCAACAAGGGTTGTGTAATTATTCGGGTGAGTGGTGAACATAAAGTCCAGCAGGGAAGACAAATGATTGTGACTTCTGGGATTCGCGTAGGCAATGTCACCATCTCAGTTAAATAATAATAATAATAGTTAATCTTTATTGTCAAAATTACAGTACAAATCATAAGCCATGACAAAGTGGTGAACAAATTTCTCTGCATGATCGGTGGTATGTGATAAGTATCACCATCCAATACATCAAGCGATATATTTTTATTTATTTTATATATCATACACAAAACATTTACATTCGCGAACTAGGTGCCAAGGCAGTATCTTCCAGTATACCATAGGGTTGTTTAGAAAGCATTGGGTACGTGCACAGAAAGATGTTATAGAAATTCAATTTTAAACTATCAGGTGGAATAAAGTCTGAGCATGTTTAAACCATCCTGAAAATCTGCAAACAAGCTAAAGTTTTTCATTGCAGTGTCAATTTACTTCTTTCACATCGTTTAGCCTTGATTGAAATAAATTACGTTGCGAGTAACGGATAGTCAGAAACAGTAGCTTTTATAGCCGGTTATATAAAATGGCCAGTGAATTTTTTTTACAATTCTACATAACTTAAAATCTATTTAGCGTTTTTCTCGTTATAAATTACAGTACATACCTGTCATTTGAGAAAAATTATGTAAATGATTAACATTTTTAAGACCAGGTTACATAAACATTATATAATAAATGTGTTCCTACATAACTATATGAATATATGACTTACATATATGGATAGATACCAAATGGATAAAATTTCAAATAAAAGAATTCGTTTTAACAACTATTCATAGACTGTAACAAACCGTATACTTTAATAACAACGGAAAATAGAAATAAAGTTACAAAATCAAGAAATGTAAATGGATATATTACATTTATCTATATGACATGACATAACATAATAAGCGTAAAAACGTTGAATACAGCATATTTGGTTATGCTCTGTGACACCTCTTGTTTAAATGATACCACGGGTTAAATCTACGGATCAGCACTGAAACTTTTAGTTAACCATATTTCTGCTTAGATAATAAATTAAAGTTTTTATAGTAGATCAGTCAGCTGTCGGTGCATGAAAATAATTTCGTAAAAAAAACAGATTTTAAATCACTCTTGGACAATTATAATAATTTTGACAATACAAGGTATAAATATCGCATCGAATCTATCGAAGAGAGTTCTAACCGGTAATTTAGATATAGAAAACAGAGAGTTATCCATACGTCAATGGCTTAATACTTGCTACACATAAACACACATCAAATACGCAGCGGCTAGGTGTTGCAACAATGTGTGGTATATTGTTTAAGAAACACAGATTACCTTTAAGATATTTTAAGGCAAAGGGCACTTATATAAATAAATTAAAAATATCCCTACTTAACACAGAAAAAGAAGAATAACAGTCCGCCGTGGTGCTCAAAATCCTAACTTATCATTAACGATATTTTTTATAAATTTTTGTTTGCACTATTGAGAATTATTATTACAGTTTACTTCGTTGTCTGTATTGTTTTTTATTAAAAATTGTCTTTTTTTTTTAGCTTAATACAACATTTACTAACTACATAAATTTTGAGTCAATTTAAAATTTTCTATAGTCAGATTAATATAATCATTTCTTGAGTATGATCAGAATACCAGCGTTGACTTTAATGGCAACACAATAGTGAGCTGAAATCCTATCGAT
>JAOCPS010448407.1:0-11891 GCA_025505425.1 Graphium colonna
CAGTGCCCAAAACGATTTTTTACGTTTTAGTTCGCTTTCTCAGTAAAGCGTTTTTTTTTAGTTTTTTAAACTAAATTTTATTTTGAGGGAAAATTGCGAAACGACTGTGATTTATTACTATATATTACTTTTAGTTATTTTTTTAACTGATTTTTCTGATAGTTTTATGGGACATCCAATATTCTTTTTTTATTTGAAAAGTATATCCTCTCAAGTAAATACATTTTTAAAAGAGCTTTTACATGCTTATAGTGCTCTCCAAGACGAATCAAACGAGCCCAAACTTAATAGGTTTGCGTCGTTTGATTGGAGAGTTGCTATGGCCGCCTTCCAGCGCCATCATCAGATCAGCTCTAAGTCATGATAATATTGTTAATGTAATATAGTTGAGTGCAAAATTTCAGCTTAATCGAAAAATAGGTCAAATATAACTTACAAGATTTGATTAAAGATACACAGGCAATGGGACAGGTTAAAAAAAAATAAAAATAATTTTTAAACCGATTTATATAAAAGGAGTTGTGCCAACACAAACATAAAAAATAGACACATTGGAATCCATAACTGTTCTTTTTTAAGTCAATTAAAATAAGAATTTTGAAAATCAGTTCATAATTAGCAGACAAATCAGTAAAAGTACTTAAATAGAATGCAGTCATACACATTTTTTTAAGTCGCTGTGCAATTCACAAATGGCAGAAGAGAAACTTCAGATAAGTAACCTACCAAAAAATGAATAACCAAATAGTTTACTAATTAATAATTTTTATTTCAGATTATTTATGTAAATAAGAATTATTAATTATGTGTGAAATAATTAACATAAATTAATTAAGCAACAATTTTTTAAGACGCAAATACAAAAAATGAAATACGTGAATGATCATGTCGATTGACACATTTTATGAAGGCTTGGTTGTACGCAGGCACAAAGACAAGTGAGCGCTTAGGCCGAATAAGAAAGAGTCTATCTCATTCTTTCGCAGCTCAATCCTATTTATGAATATGTTTGTCTCTTTTCATTTCGACTTCAAAA
Organism: Graphium colonna; assembly: GCA_025505425.1. NCBI lineage: Eukaryota > Metazoa > Arthropoda > Insecta > Lepidoptera > Papilionidae > Graphium > Graphium colonna. The sequence goes on from JAOCPS010448407.1 coordinate 1,037, forward strand.
AAGGATGCTCGATTCGAATGTTTCTGTTTTTATTGTACTTTCGCGCATATCTCTCATTTATAAACCGTATAAAATAAAAATGAATTTTAAAAATTTATTCTATCATATGCGGTATAAGATAAAAATAAATTTAAAAATTTATTTTTTTCTTATACGGTATTCTTCCGAAATGGTCACAAAATATTTTCAGATAAATTGGTTCTGTAGTATTTCTTTTAAATCAAAATTGATTTTATATATGTTTGTGCGTATCTTCTTCATTTATGAGCCAATTTTAAAAATTCTTTTTATGTGATAGAGCATTCTTCGTAGATAGTTCAATAAAATTAAAAGAAAATTGTTTCATTAGTTTGTTTTTTAAATAAAAAACAACACAATGTAAGAATGCTCGCACATATCTCCGTAACTTATGAACTGATTTGACTGAATATTTTTTTAGAGTACATTTCTACACTGGTCCTAATTTTTTTTTATAAAAACCGGATTAAAATGAAAATAACGGAAAAAATAAATTTTGAAAGTACACCTTTAAGACGTTTGAAGCCGATTTTCGTAATTTTATGTGAAAATAAACTTTTTACCGTCGCTTTTTTGTTTTATTGAATTTTTAAAGCTAAAAAATTGCACTTCAATAATCACAAAAAAATATACAACTGAATTTAACTTAGTGAAGCAAAATCTACACACGTAAAAGATGGAAGTCCATCTAAGGTGTCAGCAGAAAACCAGCGTTGACTGTAGTCAACACTATGGTGAGCTAAAACCTTATTGATCTAGTAGTACAAATATATTGAGTTTATGTTGAAATATTTTATTTTTTTTTTTTTATTTATGGAAAGGAAGACAAGCGAGCAGACGGTTCACCTGATGGTAAGTAATCCCGTCGCCCATGGACACACACAATATCCGCAGAGTTGCGAATGCGTTGTCAACCTGGGAAATTGGATACAATTGGTTTATTGGATAGGATGGATTAAGGATTTGGAGAGGATAGGAGTGGGAAAAGAAAAGGGCAGACATGGCTATCCAGCATTCCCAAAAGTCATGCATACTTTATTTTACGCCGACTTTACAAAGGGCGGTGGTACTTCCCGGACAAGCGTGGCCTTAAAAGTGCAGTAAAAGCTGTGAAAGGATGTTATGCTCTACCACCTGTTTACAAAAAATAAAAAGGAAAGAGTTTTATAAAAAATATGCATATTATTTATAAAACTGTTTCCTTTTTATTTCTATGTGTTTTGATCTGCTGATTTGATTGTAATATTTTGATTTCGATTCGATTAAATGAGTTTATTATTATTATAAAACATGTTTTACTGCAACAACCGCCTCCGTAGCCTAGTACTACGGGCTTTTACTTTGAAAACAAGATATCATGGGTTCAAATACCGCGGGAGAACAACTTCGTGTTGTTGTTACTCGGTTGGAGTAAGCCGGTAGATTGTCTGGTAACTTGAAACGAATGATGATCCATCTGTCGGAAAGACATGTAAAAATGCCTGCGCCTTATTTCTCTCCGGTCTTGTCAGATAGCGGGTTAAGTTAGTATAGGTACAGTGATTTCACCTGTGTTTACGCGTTTAACTATAATAACTCCTGCTAAGTTGGGTGCTATAGGAGTACATTGTTCGCGTGACCTTTTTTGTACAGGTTGAGCCACTTTGAATACTTTAAGACGTTATTGAGGATCATATATGAAGAATAAAAGTATTATTAAAAATAAATATAGATTTACCACTGAGTAAAGTTAAATATTAATTACGTAATTCATGCTCATCCGAGCGGACGGAGCTGTACCGGAGTGAGACGGACGGCGGCGGGGGTCAAAGGCTTTGCGTGGAGCAGCTGATCACAGCCGCCATACTTCAACCTTTTATTGGAAAATTTAGGCAATAACTATGCCTCTAATTTTATTACATAAATATCGTAGGAGATTCGCCAATCACCTGTTTAAGCAAAGGCAATCTTATTACCATTTAAGAATAGATTTCAGAATAAAACACAAATAACTTTATTTGCTTTTAATCTCGAACAGTAACATGAAAACACTTCACGAACTAAAGCTTCTAGTTTAAATAGTTTCTACAGCGACACTGTCGCAGATTTAATTTTTGACATGTAAAATATTTGAGTACACACTCAAAACAGCGGGAAATAATACAGATTCAAAATAAATAAATGTCAAATTAATTCGTTGGTAACAAAATTAAATGTTGATCGCATACTTTGAAACAGCATATTGCATTTTGCAGTAGAAAAGTTAAGTTCATTAAGGATTGTTATTTTATCATTTCCTATTGATACAAAAATCTTAAGTTCTTAAATATAACTTTACCTAGTAGACGGTTCAGTGTTCATTTCTCTTATATCACAAAGTTTGTTAATTGTCTATTGGTATTAAAATTATGAAAATAAAATATAAAACTAAGATTAAATAAGTTCATAATGGAGAAATGAAATAATTTATCTTCAAGGAAAATTACAAAAACAGACTTTAAACGCCTTAAAAATGTACTTTCTGAACATATCTTTTACGTCATTTTGATTTTAAAAACAAACTACTCATCAGAATTTGATATAAATTCGGTTAAATAAAATGAAATGAAAGTGTACAATATCAAATATAAAGATGTTTTCAAATCAGTTCTTAAGTTGCGGAGATATGTGCGAACATTACAAAATTTTCTTATTTTTATTTGAAAAAAAAAAAGGAAAATTTATGACTATTATGATACAATGAATGGTATGATAGAATGTAAAAAAACTATTTTTGAAATTAGTTCTTAAATTACTGCGATACGCGCAAAAATACGTAAAACCAATTTTAATTTTATTAAAAAAAAACTACTGAACCTATTCTACTGAAAATTTATGGAGTCATTTCGGGAAAATACACTATAAGTTTAAAAAGATTTTTAAAATCGGTTTATAAATGACGGAGATATGCGCGAACATACATAAAAAAAATAGAAATATTCGAATTCAGAACCTTCCTCCTTTTTCGAAGTCAGTTAAAAATAGTGAAAATCAAATACAAAGCTAACATTAAATAAGTTCACAATGGAGAAATGAAATATAAAAAAGGCGGGAACCATTAGTTCTCTATTTCTCAATTTTATTCTACAAATTTCCCAGCAAAAATTGAACAGCGTTTACTAAAGTGGAGAACAAATTTTAATATCATAGGTTTTTAACCTAAATTAATTTAAAAATGCTTAAATTAATTGAACAATTTATATGTGATAGCAACACTAAACTTTTTAAATAATTCAGTGCTTAAATTCTGCCAATTAACCAGTCAATAAATTTTCTATGTATATTAACAAGCTTAATTCACCACAATACTATTCTCAAGACAAAATAAAAAGCAGACATTTTTTAATATTTTTTTAAAACTAACTCAATAAGAAGAAATAGAAGTACAGATTGCTTAAAAATGTATTTTGTTTATTTAATTTAAAACTTTAAAATACACTCTAATAGCTTGGGATTTCTGCATAAGGCCTATTCATAATTATTATTTATTATCTTTATTTTTTTCATAGTAATGATGTATTACTTGTTATTTATTTAGATACTTGAACAAATAACAAGTAATTGATGCTGAAAAAGATTTAAAATACAATATTTTTCATTTTAGAGCATACAAATATACTGAGTGACTGGCGACTCACTTCCAATACTTTAAGACAATATATACGGGGATCATATATAAGAATATATAACTTTTTAAAAAATAAATATTAATTAACAGCTGAATAAACATGCTCATCCCGAGGGACAGAGCATGGTCGGAGTGAAACGAGTCGAAGGCATCATACGCACCAACTGATCACAGCCGCCACATTTTATTCATTATATGGAAAATTAGGGCTAACACTATGCCGCTTATTTTATTACATAAATATTATGACAGTCTAGTACAGAGTGTTGTATATAGTAATCAATTAACATCTTTGCACTTGTAAATAAAATGTTATAGATATACATTTTGTTTATTAATATAATATATAAGATTTTGGATAGTAAAGACAAAGAAATATTCACCCTATTTTAAATGTATTCAGATTTAATGTTTAACAATTCGCAATATGAGTTAAATATTACTTGTGAGTATATTAAAACTTTTGTTAAAATAATTCATATGTCAGAAATAAATAAGCATTGGTCAAATACTCTAAAAAAATTTTGAGTGTTATAAGAAAAAGTGTAAACTCCATGTAATGTCACACGATTTAACAGCAAACTCCCTAAATCATCGTCATCACATGGCTTTGATTGGTTTAGTTTGCCTTCCATACAATGATACACTCTTTATTTAACAATTCTCAATAACACCATAAAATGATCAGCCCTTTTAGTGTCTGTTATATAGAGTTTACACTGTATTTAACAAATAATAAATTACATTATTAAAGGAATATATTTTATTTTTATTTTTTTTATTTATGGAAAGGAAGACAAACGAGCAGACGGTTCACCTGATGGTAAGTAATCCGTCGCATCGCATAAGTAGGATGGGTCGGGATAAAGGGGATAGGAGTGGGAAAAGAAAAGGGTAGACATGGCCATCCGGCATCCCCAAAAGTCATGCATACTTTGTTTGATGCCGACTTTGTAAAGGGCGGTGGTACTTCCCCGGATGAGCGTGGCCTTAAAATACAGCAAAACCTGTGAATGGATGTTATGCTCTACCACCTATATGCAATGCTACATAACAAATAAGGTTATTTTTCATGAGTAAAAACATTCCTGATATTTAGTACAAAACTCATTTTTATCAATTATCGCTAGACACTTTTAGAGGATTTATATAACATTCAAACAAGTATTTATTTAAGATATCAGTAATATTCCTTTTTAAAATGGAATTTCTTTAGCAGGATTTTCAGAAACTTAATATACCAAGAGTACATCATCAAAAAAATTTAAAAGGAAATTACACTGCTTTTGCTGGCAGTTTCTAGAATTAATCTATCATATACCATTTAATGGCCATGGCTGGATGCAAAAACCACAAGACCGGCAATTGTGGACATCCTTGGGAGAGGTCTTTGCCCAACATTCCCACTGATGGATGGATACCATTAAAAATTATATAAAAGTAAAAATTATATTTATAAACAATTTTTTTTCTTGCTTGTATACCATAAGTTTAAATAAGACATAATAAGGTAATATAATGAAAAGATTGTTTAGTTAATTAGCTTCTCACTGATAAAATATTGTTTTGCCATGATATACACTCATTAAAAGATTAGTTAAGTAATAAGTTTAGTTCAAGCATTGTGTAATATTGTTAGAGATAAAACAACTAATTGACAAAAGTATATTCTTATACAACTTTCAGTTATTTTTAGTGCAATAAATATCAATGAAATGAAATGGTTCCCTATGCTAAATATTTGTATTTCCATATATAAACTACAGCATCATACTTTTTTATTCACTTAGTAATAAACACAATACCCCTTTATTACTTTTATTACTGAAATCTATTAAAATTCAAATTATCCCAATCACCCTGTGGATCATAATCTCTTGTGTATGCGGCTTAAATGAGTCTGTAAGGATTTTTTTGCTTTAAACTTGAGAGAGCAGTGATCACATTGGAATATGATATTTTTGAAAGTGTGCTTATTACGGACATGTTTTGCTAGCAACTCTTTGTTTGTAAACTTCTTTTGACATTTGAGGCAGGAGTTTTCGGCCATTATCTGCTTAAGTTTGAGATGCCTTCGCAGGCAATACCTTGATTTGAAAGTTATCGAACACGATTCGCATTTAGACTTGCTTTTGATCTGATGGCGTTTTCGGCAATGGATATCCAGCGTGCTTTTCTTTGTAAAGACAATCTGGCACTCATTGCATTCGAAGGTTGCCTGTTCTTGTTGCGTTTGATGATTAGATGTCATGTGGCGGAAATAATGACTGTTCTGCGTGAACTTGATCCTGCAGTACTGGCAGGTGTATATCAATTTACGCTCGTCGACAGGTGCTTCAGGGCCGTCTTCAGGCTTTTTTCGTAACGCGGGTCGTGTGATACGAATCCTGGGACCGGTCCTCGGCTTTTTGTTCATAACTAGACCGTCTTGGACACTGTTACACTTTCTGTTCACCAACATCGGCTGCTAACACGTAAGCAAAAGGCGCGTCAGTGCCTCATCAGCTCCAATAGCTATTCGCTATTACAAAGACTAATAACTAAAGTTTATGATGAGTAATGTCATATTTTTAATAAGTTCTCTAATAAATAAACAGAAAACTATTTAGTGCACACAGCGTCGAAATTTTTGACAACGTCAAAAACTGTTTGCAATGGTATGTCAATGTTTTCAAATTTCCACCCGTTCCGTGGACGCCTGTATACATTTATTTACAATGTAACTTTCATCTTTTGGATTTCATTCGCCCTTAAACTTTTCCGATATTAAATTTTTTCTGTTTCTTTCACAAAAGTTATTATTTCTAAAGAAGTTTTCTGCTATAAAATATCAGCATGGCCATGTTAATAGGGCAATTGGTTTCTGGACGCATGAACATCTGACTGGTTTTAATTTAAATCATTGTTTTGTTTGAATCATAATAGCTTGTACGAATTATTTAAAACATATTTTTTTAAGTTAATAGCGACCGTTAATTTTCAACGGTTCAAATTCGGCCATATTATCATTTTTTTTTAATTTCTATATGGATATCCCTTTTACGTCTGTAAGTATAAAGATCAAGATTAAAGGGTATCTTTATTTTTTTAAAAAAGAACGTCCTAACAATTAATGCTAAATCCTATAACAACCTATACAATCAGGCGCAATATCAAAATTGTGCATTCATTTGTTTTGCAAAATTTAAGAAAGCTTTTCGTGTTTTATGTTTCTTTGTAAACGCAATGTTATATCCTCTACATTGGATAGAATTTTCCAAACAAACAAGTTTATTTTACACGGAACATTACGAAAGGCTTACGATTTCAAACGCTCAAAAGTGTACTTTCGAAACATATCTTTCCCGTTATTTTGATTTTAAAAACAACCTGCAAGTCCGATTTTTTTTGTCCTCTATCAGTTAAAAAAAATATTTTTTCAAATCCGTTCATAAGTGACTGAGATATGTGCAAACATTCCTAAATTTTGTTATTTTTATTTAAAAAACAATGTAATAAACAGATTTTTGAAAAAATATGAGACTATCGATGAAGAATGTTCCATTACATAAAAAAATAATATTTGAAATAGGTTCATAAATGACGGAGATACGCATAAAAATACATGAAATCAACTTTGTTATTTTGATTTAAAAGAAAAACTACTAAACCGATTTTCCTAATATGGGGCCATTACGGAAGAATAACCTTTAAGATGAATAAAGAATGTTTAAAATCGGTTCATAAATGGCGGAGATATGCGCGAACGTGCATGAAATTGTACGAATGGAGAACCTTTCTCGTTTTTTGGAGTTGGTTAAAAATTAATGGCAAGTAGCCACGCACGACTTCCTTGTGGAATGAATTGTCGCCAGCGGTATTTCTGGACCGATACGAGTTAGGGACCTTCAAGAAACGAGCGTTCTCTTATCTTAAAGGCCGTCAACGCTCTTGTAACTCCTCTGATGTTGCGGGAGTCCATGGGCGGCGGTGATTACTTAACATCAGGTTACTTTTGACAATATTCCACAGCAATCACAATTTTAACACCATCTACCGTGAACTCGAAGAAAATTAACTCGACAGAATTTAAGTTCTGTGGAAATGAGGCGAGCACTTTACCTGGAAAAGCATCCCCTTTCAACTTTCCAAAGGACCTTTCCTTCCAAAAGGAAACATTGGGGACAAATGATGTGGTTTAAGCCAGCTCTCAGAATTTAGAATTGCGTTCAGATTACAGATGGTGTACATATCAAGGAAATCATCACAGTGTCAAGGAACACGTATAAACATACACGTCAATAGTCGGAAACCTCCATGTTGGGTCGCTGCTACTATTGCCTTCCGACCAGTTCTGGGGAAATGGAAGTGGCGGCCCTCTGCTCCCTTGCAACTTCCTTACGGTCACGGTTACTGTATGCTTAATTATTTACAATAAATGAATTCTGTTTGCACTACTCCTTGCAGGGTGTATATTATACATAACTGGTTGCAGAATGTGAAGGTCGTTAATCAATATAAGCTGTAAAATGCCTTAATGTATATATTGACTTTACCAGTGGAGGAAGCGTTGGCAGGCATTTAAATATTTATTAGGTCTTGTGGTTAAGCTTTGCGGTATGTATACGTTAACTGCGTGTGCGGTTTTATACGGTTCGAATCAAATGAGTAGGCAAAGTTATCTCAAAAGCAGTAAGCAGTAGCAGCCATGAAACAATTTTACGAGGCGCTTTTTATATGATTGTTGATCATAATACACATCACAAATCTTAACATGAACTATTAACAATCGTAATAGCTACAACGAAATACGTTTTCGTAATGCCAGTTCCAAAAATATGATTTGGTTACCACATACATTCGATTTCTAGTATAGTATATATTCCAAATAGCATTTTTAAATTAAACAAATTTACGGATTTCATCGCGGTTTATTTTTACATGTTATCACCCGACGTTTCGAACCATTTACGGCATTCATGGTCACGGGTAGGACTGAGTTGTATGATATCCTGGCGTCACTTGTTAATCCTACATACGGTCAGCCTGAATATAAATTTTTGCCAATCTACGCAGTAACTACTAATTGTATCTTTAGTTAAAAAAACAAAATCCATATAGCATATTTCATCAAGTCATGCATGCATTTTTTTGCACGGTTCGTTCGTTATTATATAACCTTACCGGTTATGTTGCTAGCCTTTATCATATAAGTTTATGTGTGTGTGTGTGTGTATTATTCATCAGATTTGTCCCTAAAGATTATTAAAAAAAAGATTACTTAAAACAAAATTGTTAAACAAATAGAACAAGAAAAAAATGAATAGAGAGAATCACGAGGCATTTCAAATATTAAGCAACATTCGAATAAAGTGTGCTTCAAGCGTCCACATACAAATGAATACTATGAATGAGCACGTTTTCAACCTTTTAAACTTATTTTTATAAATTTTTATTGAAGTTTTAAAATATTTACGTTAAAAATATGAAGTAAATTGTTATGTTGGCCCTCTTTTATTCATAAAAAGGAACATTCCAAAAGTTACACAAAATATGTATTTCAAATGACAACAGAAAATATTACATATTATTCCAGTTACTTGATTCAAACAGGAAATGGATTTTTAGTAAATTTATAAAAATATTAAACGCGATGCTAATTGAACCAAACATCTCCAATATTCTCAACAACATATTGCATGCTTGTTGTTAGCATTTCCCTGCAGAATAGGGTTTCAAAAAAGATTTAACTAGTGGAAAATATTGAAACGTTAGCTATAGTTTAAATTCTATTAATGGTATATATTATTTTTTTTAAACATGCTTGGAAATGTAAGCAATATTTTGAAAATCTTCTTCGAAATAAATCAAAATTGCCGTACTGGCCAGGCAGCGGCCGGTAAAAGTTGTATGTAAATCCATAACTGTCGTGTTTTGCAGTCACATAAATTATTATGTAAACTCATATCTGTCCTGTAATTTAAAAATGACCTCTTATTTGCCAAGGAGGTAACTAATAAAACGTTTTATTTAAACTTCGAACCGGCTTGCAAATAGAAAACTGTTTATTGGAAAAAAACAAAGGAACATTATGCGCGTGAAAATAAATATTGTTTGTTATTCGACATTGAACTTAAAATGTGAATTTGTGTTTTTGATTTCCGCGCATTGTTTGAGAAAAGTACTATACAAGCCTTGGCCACAACTAGGTACTGATGGACTCACGAATGCACGTTCGTCCTATAGTACTAGTAAAAAGTAAAGAAAGCCTATTTTTAAATTATCCAGGGCAAAGGCCTCCTTTAAGACAGAGGGTGTAGGGCATAGTCCATCACGCGGCCCAAGTGCGGATTGGCAGACTTAACATATCTTAAAAATATTATTTCTTTGATATGCAGGTTTTCTCATGATGTTCCCTTCACCACAGACCACGTAGTAAATCAGCACTTAAAATTGCAATTAGAAAATTGACAATTTCATTGGTGCCGGCACCGGGGATCGATCTCAGGTTCGCCTCGAGTAAACAGAATTGAAGGCGAGCGCCCGGACACTGAGCTACCACGGCTTCTCGATAGGCAAAGTATAGTGTTAATTTATAAATACCTCGTACAAAAAAACGATTTTACACCCCAAAGTGGAAAATTTTACGCGGTAGAAAATAACATATTTTCACAGCTTTTGCTGCATTTTATAAAGTTGGCATAAAATAAAGTGTGCGCGACTTTTGGGTATGTCGTATGGCCTTTTTTCCCCACTTCTTTCCCCTCCAAATACTTAGTACCCACGCCATCCTATCCAATAAACTTATTCAATCCAATTTCCCTGGTTGACAACGCACTCATAACCCTCCGGACGCTGCATGTATCTATGGGCGACGGGATATTTACCATCAGGTAAACCATCTGCTCGTTTGTCTTCCTTTCCATAAAATAAATAAAATAGTATGCGCCCAAATTGTCAACACATTATTGCCATTTACGCGGCAGGTTGTTCAGCCCGGTGGTACAAAAAGTATGAATTCCTGTGAGGTCAATTTCACCAATTTTCTAGGCTGTTTTTTTTAAGTTCCAGCACCATTTTGTCTTGTTACTCGTACTTACAGTATATTTGTGCTTTGATCGATGAGACGCATTGCATCCCATTTCCCAGGTTGACAACGCACTCGCAACTCTCCGGATGTTGCGTGTGTCCATGGGCGACGGGATCACTTAC